>PVHP010001542.1:0-75681 GCA_004024765.1 Zapus hudsonius | reverse complement strand
TGTGGGCACATAGGTGCGCATCATGGAAAGCCCACCACTTCTCTTGCACTAACCAAACGGATTTCCTGAATTTTTCTTTTAAAGCATTCTATATTATGGTATCTTTTTATCCTGCAGAAAGCAAAGTGATACATCAAGCTTATTTCTGGAGCCAGGAGTATGGGCACATGTCATGTCTGTCATCCCAGAACTTAGGTGGAGTTGTCTAGAGTTCCAGGCCAGCCTGGGGAAGAGCTTGTCTCAAAAACAAAATGTTTTTGTGACAGTTTGCTGTAGTAGTCTAAACTGAATACAAAGGGCTGGGAGGAAAATATATAAGAGTGGAAACCATTTAGAGATCCACTGGGCATTGGATATGTGACTTTGGAGAACAGGGACTTTTGCCTCCTGCTCTTTGCTGCCTTACCGTGTTTCAGTGCCTCACAGCTCTCTGTGGACTTCTTGTTTCACAGGCAGCTTCAGCAGCAGCAGGCAGAGCTGGAAGTGCACCAGAGAGATGGGTTGTCCTCATATGACTTATCTCAGGTGAGTTTCTGGAACAATTTTTCCCGTTTGGCACTGTCTCTGCCCTGAGCTTGAGCCCGTACCCATGCCCCAACCCAAGGCACTCTCCCATTCACCCTCCATGATGCCAAGAGTCCTCTGGCACCATGTGGCTGGAGGAGCCACAAAGAGCAGAGAGCCAGTGGAGATCAGGTAGTGAACTGAAGAAGGAGCCAGGATCAGGCCACATGGAGATCTCCAGGGGCTGAGGGACATTGCAGAAGGCCTCGGGTGAACCTCACTCTCAACAGCTCAGGAGTAATAAAGTGGGTCTGGAATCTGGTCCTCTGGCCTCCTGGCAGTCTCTCCTGCCTTTGACGATGTAATGGCAGGAACTCGTATCAGCGGGATGAACACCCGAAGCTTTACTCACGGTACTTCCCCCAGAATTTATATCTCAGTGTGCCAAAGAAGTGGACAAACTTAGATAGAGAGCATTGTCTTCATATTTCAGATTGGAGTAAGTTTAGAGGATTTGGAGAGGGGGATAGGGGAAAGTAGCCCATACCTTAATTAAAAGGAAATGAGAAGTTATAAAGATCTCTAGTCATTCGTGTGGAGAGAGTACGTGGGAGAGGGTTTAGCAAAATCTGTGCTGCTCAGCCGAACAAGCAGAAGAAGGAAAGATCATGAGAAGGAAAGGTTCCTGTGGGAAAGAAACCCCAGGCCCTCACCTCAGCCATTAGGCTCTGGTGAGAGGACCTCACCTAATGTCCTTCTGCTAGCCTGCCTTGTTGGGGAGAGGGCTGGATTTCCTGTTTCAGTGAATTATATGACCTGGACCAGGTAAGTCAGAGAGACAGCTGGTTGGTCCATACTTGACCAATCAGCTTTAGAATTTAGGTTTGAACTCTAGTTAGAGATACCTCCCACTCAAGGTGAGGGGGACAGGCATGGAATCTGTGGAACTTGCCTGAAAGACTTAACTGTCACAATGTCATATCCCTTTCTCCTCATTTTGCCCCTTCCTGTCATGCTGTGTCTCTACCCTTTCTTTCTCATCTCCTCTGTCCTCCCTGTCCCCTCTTTCTCTGCTCCCAGCTTCTGGTAGCTGGCCATCAAAGAAACTGACATGGGCCAGTATTTAACCTCCTTCCTAAGTGAGCTTTATGTTCCCTCTCTCTGATATTTACAGTAGGTTGACTCTTTTCTATTTACCAATAGGAAAATGATATGACTGGTAATCCTTTCTGTAATCCCTAGTTCACACCTCCCAAAGCTATTTTTGACCTTCACAGAAAAAGCTCCGCACTCTGTGAAAATAGGCCTGAAATGCTGGCTTGTCCAGAGCGGGTGGAGGGCTGTGCCTTCAGACAGCTAGCTGGTGGCTCCTGGAACATGTGCTCTTTGCCTCACATGTGGATTGCTGTGGTGTTTGTATGTGCCCACAGGTCCCTGTCCCCAACCTTCCTGCTGGTGTTCATGAGGCTGGGAAGTCTGTGGAAAAGGCAGATGCAATCTTCTCCCAGGAGAGAGACCCCCGCTTTGCTGAGATGTTTGCTGGCATCAGTGCATGTAAGTGTCCAAATGACTTGGGGCTGTGAGGCTGTATTCAGTTGCTTTCGGGCATTTGGAGATAGCCACCCTAGGGAGGGATAGGGAAGGTAAGTGTTGAGTAATTGCCACAGACACAAAGATAACCCTCTATACAGGAGATAGAATGGTTCTCTGTATTCCTGGCCTTGCCTTTTACTTTCTGGTATCTCATCTTTAAAATGCAAAGGGTAGGGCAAATGAACCCTATTAATCCATTGTGGGGTGTGCTAGTTAGACTTTCATCACTGTGACAAAACTCCTGAGGGAGCAACATAATGAGAGGAAGAAGGACTTATTTTGGCTCTTGGTTTCAGAGGTTTCAGTCCATGGTTGGTTAACTGCATTTTTCTGGGCATGTGGAGAGGCAGAGCATCTTGGCAGAGGGGTATGGTGGGAAGACCTGCTCAAGTCCTGACAGACAGGAAGTAGAGAGCAGGGGGCAAAGAGGAGAAGGCTGAAGACAAGATACAGCCCCAAAAGACATGTCTCACCAGGCCCCACCTCCCATAGTTCCACCACCTCCCATCCATTCAACTTTGAAATCCATCAGTGAAATAAACCAGTTACTAGATCAGAGCCCTAGCAGTCTGATGGTCTCTGGAAATGCCTTCACAGACACACCCACTAGCCTCCCAAGTGTCAATCCAGTCAAGGTTATCCAGCAAGTGAAGTTCAGTTTTAGCATTATGCTAAAGATATATTCCTATAAAAATCACAACTTCAGGGCTAGAGAGATTGGTTAGTGGTTAAGGCATTTGCCTGCAAAGCAGAAGGACCCAAGTTCAATTCCCCAGTACCCACATAAAGCCAGATGCACAAGGTGGTGCATGTATATGGAATTCATTTACAGTGGCTGGAGGCCCTGGTGCACCCAGATATTCTCTCTCTCTCTCTCTCTCTCTCTCTCTCTCTCTCTCTCTCTCTCTCTCTCTCTCTCTCTCTCTCTCTCTCAAATAGATAAAATAAATCACAACTTCATCTGTAACATATAAAGGACCACATGCTAAAATAAAAATATACAATCATTAAGAAAAATAAAAGTAATCCATTATCCTACCACCTGGATATTGATATTTTTAACTTTTTCAATTATGTCCTGTTTTTTCACCATGGACATATTCTTTTTATATATAAAATTGAGCTCCTCTTGCCAGACAGCTTTTTCCTCTCTCGTGACAATTCTTATGAACAGATTTTCAGATGGGTAGTGTTGTGGTGAGTATTCTAGTTGCTTTGCAGAAAGAACCCAAGCAAAAGTGGCCTGTGGAGGAATGGGCTTATTTGGCTTACAGACTCAAGGGGAGGCTCCATCCTGGCAGAATAAAATGATGGCATGAGCAGAGGGGTGGACATCACCTCCGCCACAGCACTGCAAACAATTGCAGGAAGGGGTGCCAAACACTGGCAAGGGGGAGCTGGCTTATAACCCCATTAGCCCGCCCTCAACAACACAGATCTAGCGAGGTTCTAATTCCTGAACTGCCATCAGCTGAGGATCAATCACTGAGAACACATTGATTTGTTTGTGGGGGACACCTGGATCAAACCATGACAGGTAGACAAGCTGAAGCACTTTGGTCATCAATGTAGACTCCCTCTATGCATGACATCATGCATACCTTATAGGAGGATGACCATCCCCCTTTGCCAGTCCTGTCATGACCGAAGATGATGGCTCTAATTTAAAATGTCATCAGAGCCTCCGTGTCCAGAGCCTCACTTTCCCTCTCAGATCTCCACTATGGTTAGCAAACTATGAAATTTGGCAAGATCGTTATTGGATCCAAACTTCAAAAAAAATTTTCATGTGGTCAAGAAATGTTTGCAATGTGTGATATAGTCAGGGTTAGCTGAAGGGAGAAAGCTGTTCATTCCTGAAATGAAAGAACAAGAAATGCTGGTATTAGAGGACAACCTTGGGATAGTTCTGCCGGGACTAACAAGAGGAAGACAGCAGGAAGATAGACAGGACTCTGCATGAATGGAAGAGAGCATTCCACCAGCCTTCAGATGCCAGCATGTTGGCAGAGACCCAGAACCTTCCATCCCTCTTGGCTGTGGCCTGATGGTTCAGGAAGCCAGCGCTGTTTTCTGCTGAGGATGGAGTTCAGGTGCCAAAACAGGAAACAGACCCCTCAGCATACCAGGGAAGCACCCTGATGTCCGTCTCCCTGATCACCCAAATGTGCCAGAGTGTCACTTTACCCAGTGAGAGAATACAGGAGTGCACTGAAAAGGCTTTTCTTCCTTGAAATAAACCCAAACAGCTAACCAGAGACTTGCGGCATCTTTGAGGAGTACATGTGGGTTTTGATCATATATACAGACATCTTCTCAATAACACAATAGAAAAGACAAGAGAAACAACAGGGCAAGGAATGAAACAAGTGCAATCATGTTTAGGAAATGGCTTATCAGAAAATGCCCTGAAAGTCTTCGCTGGGAAATCCAACATCACCAACAGAGAACATGCTACCTGAGGTGGACAGCAGAAAGTTTAACAAAGTGGAATGAGGACAAAGCAGACCATGTAACAGAAATCCAAGCTGATGAAGCAGAAAGAAATGTGAATTTTCCCTCAGTGCGCAACTTGAGTCTCCTAACTCATGCAATCCACAGAAGTCAGACTAAAACTGTGAACAGAACTCCTAACTAGTCATCTTCTGTTGTATTCACTTTTCTAAGGCCAAAGAATGAAGGGAAATCCTTCAAACATCAGTGCTGCGGCTCACATGTGAGCCAAACTGTCTGCCACAGGCTCATGGGTATGAACATTTAGTCACCGGCTGGTGGTGCTGTGTTGGGAGGTTGTGGGACCTCTAAGACCCAGGGCCTTGTGGGCAGTAGGGACAGGGCTTGAAGGCGACAGGCTGGTTCTGCCCTGGCTCAAGCTCTCTTTCTTTGCTTCCTGGCCTGCTAGGATGTGAGCGAGCTTACCCGACATTTCCACCACTACAGACAGGAACTATGTCTCCCATGAAGAAGACCGTCGCCATGCCTTCCCCACTATTAAAATGTGAGCCAAAATTAACCTGTTAGTCACTTCTGTCAGGTCTTTGGCCACATAGAGGAGAAAAGTAATTAACACATCCAGATAGAAAATATTACCTGTAAAGGAAAAATGTTAGTTTGACATCTTCCAAGCTATTAAGTGTCAGAACTCTGGGGGCAATGGACAAGCAGAAAATTCAGGGGGAAAATATGCAACCCCACATTTTTTTCCACTAGCCAAACTGCCTTCATATACAAAAAGGTATTTTAGATGTGTACTGTCCACTTATATTTTCTGAAAAAAAATACTTGAAGAAGATTTCACTGTTTCTGAAAAGAATCAAAATAGAAAACACAGGAATGAGTGACAGGCTAGAAAAGCAATGGTGATGGACAATAAAATTATTAACACCTAGTTGAAATTAATAAACAAATATAGAAGACACAAAAGATAGTGTCTCGAGTCAGGTCAGCAAATATCTAGACATATTTTCAGCTGGGGATAGGAACCAGACCAAAATTTCTCATGGATATTAGACAGAGTTCTCTAGAGGGTTAGAACTCTGTGTGTGTGTGTGTGTGTGTGTGTGTGTGTGTGTGTGTGTGTGTGTGTGTATTTGACCCAGAAATGCTACAGCTGTCCACTGCTGGATGGTGCCTGCATAGCACACAGAACCATCTATAAACCAGAGTTTTCTCTTCCTCAGGCAACTGATCATAGGGTACACCTCATGAGGCCATTGGTACATGCCACTGGAGACAGAGGGCATTGTAGTAGACATAGGGATTTGGGTAGCATCTTCACGTAACTTCAGGATCTGCCCAGGCCTGATCACATATATACCGATTCCACATCATGTCATTTCTCTCACAACCAGGATTCATAGGAATCAAGGGGTGGAAATGGGAATAATATCATAGAATAGACACTGATTCCGAGCACATACAGCCTTCTGGAGAACTTTGTCCCAGTCATGGACCTCCCTTGCTGCCCAGTGACCTTGGAGAAGCAGTGTCTGTTTCCTCATCTGGAAAAAGTTATTACAAACATTTAGGTGCTGGTTGCTGTTTCCAAGCACTATCCTAAGCAAGTGCTTTACTTATGTTAACCCATCGAGTTCCCACCACCGCCCTGGGAGGAAGAGACTGTGATTATCACCTTCTCTCAGGTACAGAAACTGAGCCAGGGGGACTCAAAGCATGTCCATGGTGGTAATACCGGGACAAAGCTGGGGTCCAGGGCCAGGGGGCTGAGGATCATAGTGGACCCCCTCTCCATTACCCTGGTGTCCTCACCTGTTAGCATGTCACCATGAGACTGGAATGAGAGGATACGAATGTCTCCCCACTGCCAAGGCTTGTCTGCAGGTAGATACGATCACCCTAGGAGTCTCCAACACATCAGGAAGCCCCAGAGGGGAGATGCAGAAGTGGCGATGAGGCTGCTCCATATTTGCCTGCCAAGTTCCCATTTCCTGCCCCAGTTCCAGGGTGGCCCGAGGTTGCAGTGTGGGGGACCCTCCCATGTGACTCCTTTGGTTTTTCTAGCGGAGAAGAAGATGATGAGCTCAGCCTCTGCGGCCGGCACCCAGCAGATCTACTCCCAAGGAAGTCCGTTCCCCCCAGGGCACTCGGGCAAGGCCTTCAGGTAGGCACGAAGGAGGGGAGGGGAGGGGAGGATCTGAGGGAAGAGGTCCTGGTACTAGTGTGGGGTCTGTGAACTGAACTGGAGTCAGCCATTTTTGTTGTGTGGGCCAGGGGATGGGCTGAGGATTCCGGCTCTGTCCCAGGAGCCCTCCACAGGCACTTGGTGTCAGGGATTCTCACATGTAGAATGAATGAGGCACCAACCTCTTACTCTGTGGTGGTTCTTGCTGGAGGGAAGAGAGAGAGCTAGCATCTAGTCAGCATCCAAGTGGAGCACAGCTGACAAAGTAGTCCACAGAGTGCAAGGAAGAGAGGACTCTGCTCATCATGTCTGAGGCTACCTTGAGGGCCACTCCAGGGGACAGCGGGGAGACTGGTGGATGAAGCTTCCATGTCAGCACTGAAGGCCATTCCAGACTCGAGTCTTCTAGGAAATTGGAGCGTGAGCCAGGGAGAGGCTGGGGACCCTCAGCGGTGGGTCCAAGCATCCCAGACCCCAGGCCCAGCAGAGTGGTGCTTTTCCTACACCCAGCCTCTGCTGAACTTGGTCAGAGCCTGAGCAGGGCTTCTGGGTCCCGGCAGGGTGAATCCAGTGCCCAGGAATTCCCTGACCACAAGGGAATAGGAATCTCCTTTCCTCACAGACACAAGGGCAGAATTCCTACAGAGGTAGCAGGTGGCTCAGTAACTGGCCTGGGGCCCAGGGGAGGGTTGGCCACAAGAACAGGTACTTTGTTCCAAGATACCTAGTTACCTTTCTTCTCAATGTTGTGGTTTTCCATCATCAACCAGTGTCTTGGGGAGGATTCTGTGGACTGAAGCATGGGCCCTCAAAGGATCAGTGGTCAGAAAATGTCCTCTGAAACAAAGTAGGTGGGGATGGTATGTTCAAAGTACATAATATGCATATATGAAAATGACACAGTGAAATCCATTACTTTGAGCCAGGCATAGGGGCTCATGCCTGTAGTCCCAGCACTAGAAAGGCTGAGGCAGGAGGATTTCCATGAGTTCAAGGTCTGCCTAGACCATATAGTATCAGGCCATTCCAGGCTAATAGAAAGACCTTGTCTCAAAAGAAAGAAAAGAAAAAATTCATTACTTTGTACAATTAACATGCTGATTAAAAAATAAAGAAAATATGCTCTAAAGTATCAAAAGGATGAATGGGAAAGGAGCCTGTGTGTTATGTAAGGAATTGATGTAGGACAATGGGTATATGAGTAATAGAACTTGCCTTACAATTTGTGAAGAATCAGAGAGCATAGAAAAAGATTAGAATACAGTTAGTAAAAATGGTCCATAACCTGCCTTTCTTTCAACACCCAGCCAAAAGCCTGCTGAGATTAGACCCATCCTATCCCACTTGATTCATTTCCAGACCCTCAGCCCCTGCTCTATGCTGAGCCAGACCCAGGGAGGCCAGAGGAAGGACCTGAAGCAAAAAATGTCTGCTCCCGACCTTGACCTTTTCAGTCTTCAATGAGCTTATAGTTAGCATAGCCAAAAAAAAAAAAAATCTCTTGTACAGTAAGAACAGTCTGAGACTAGCCTTAAAAGGCATGCAAAGGGTGGGGGGGGGATAGCAGCGTGAATACAGTGCTTGCTGTGCAAGCCTGAAGACCTGAGATCAGAACCCCAGCACCCATGTAAAATGCCAGGCAAGCATGGTGGCCTGCCTGTAATCCCAGTGCTCAAGAGGTGGAGATAGAGGTTCCCTGGGGCAGCTGGTAGCTAGACTAGCTGAACCTGCAAGTTCTGGGTTCAAGTGAGAGACCCTGCCCCAGTAAATGAAGAGGAGAGTGATGAAGGAAGACCCCCAGGTCACACTCTCTGGCTTCCACATGCATACCATCATGCACAGAAAAAGCAAAGACCTGCAGAGACTGTGTGCAGTCTGATGCACACAGCAGGCTCCTAATTAAGGCTCACTGAGTGAATCTGAAGGCAGAAGAGGTAAGCCGACGGCTGTGTGCCGTGGGCAGCATAACTAATCTAAGCTGCAGGCTTGTCTCAGGGTTGAAAGTGACAGCCATCAGCCTACTTCCCGAGTCTGTGAGCAATCCAGGTGACCCAGAGGGGCAAAGGAACCAAAGCACAAGGGCCAGTAGTGCTGATTTGTATTCTGAGGCACTTCTCTCTTCTTGGAATGAAATCTTCCATGAGAGTCACGCATGTGCAGGGAGGGAAGGTCCTGGGTAGGGAGAGAGCTGTGAGACCCTGGGGAAGGAGACTGGGACTTGAGGCTGAATATGACAGGTCCCCTGAGCTGCATGCATGGAGGGAGAATCTAAGCAGGAAGGTCTACAGGGAATTCCTTCCCATGGGGACTTGTGCACATGGGCCAGTCTCTGGGAATAAACACATTTTCTCCTCTTCTAGCTCTTCTGTGGTCCATGTGCCTGGAGTGAACGACATTCAATCCTCCTCCTCGACCAGCCAAAATATGTCCCAGATCTCAAGACAGCTGAGCCAGGGCCAGGTGGCATGGACAGGGAACCGACCTCCCTTCCCAGGGCAGGTATGGGCATCTGTGAAAGTGTGGCTCTGAGTGCTCAGAGTGACAGAACACACCAACATGCATCTTTGGGTCCCAGCTCTGAGGGTTGGGTCAGTGCTACCAGCTAGCTATTCAGGAATACTTGCTACCCATAGGGCACTCTGGGAGCCAAGTCTTCAACTGTTGCTCCATGTCTGATCAAGTGGGAAGGAGTCGAGGATGAAATCAAGTGGGAGGGGGTCAGGCACCCAGAGCTGCTCCAACAAAAACAAGCCCTCTCGTCTTGTGACTTGGGACTCTTGTGGTTTCTCTGCCAGAGGGGCCTGTAAAAGTGTGATGCACCCAATATCCTAACAGGTGCTGGGAGGATGGGTGCTGATTGGCTGAGAGGCCTCCATAAGTGGAAGCCAGAGGATTCAAGCCATTGTAGCTTTTGGAGAGACAGGTCACTTCAACATGTCCTGCCCTAAGCTTTCAGAACCAGGGTCTCAGTCCCCACACCCCAGGTGTGTGCACAACCATCCAAGGAGCCATAGGGAGCTGCTGTCAAGCCAGAACAGCAAAATGGAGCTCAGTGGATGGCCTCTTGTCCTGACCATAACAAACCTCGTTCCAGCCCAGCAAGTCCCAGTCATCTGCCTTCGGGATCGGATCGAGCCACCCTTACCAGGCCGACCCCTCTTCCTACAGTCCTCTCTCCAGTCCAGCTGCCTCCTCGCCGAGTGGTAACGCCTATCCCAGTCTTGCCAACAGGACTCCAGGGTTCGGTAGGTGGGGAATGCAGGAAATAAACTCTGGTTGAAGTATCTCGAGTCCAGGGGCTGAGACCCAAGCTCTCAGAATACAGGATACAGGACAGGACCCCAAAGTGTCCCAATACCTCTGCTTTCTGGCAGGAGGGCCCCAGGTTGTCTTAAGACACAGAGGCATATATCTCAAGCTTGGGATTGGACCTTAGAGTTTCTCAAGACGTGAGCTCTCATTCCTGTATTCTGGTGTGGTATGAATGCTAGTTTAACCTTCTGTGGCCTGTGCAAGGTGTTTCAGGTTCCCTAAGATAAACCCTATAGTCTCATTTCAGAAAACTGGGAAAGAAAAGGATGACCCACTGTTTCAGAAACATGGGAAAGCTCTCTCTTTGAATGTTACTAGGGATTCTTTCTCACAGAGAATGTCTTCTTAACTGAGAAAGCCTCAGGCCATAAAGGGTTTCATGGCTACACCTGTTTGTGTGTTCTCAGGAACTACTTGACAGTTTTTTCATGTATTTAATGAGCACCCAGCCTCTCTCCCAGAGCCAGAGCCACATTCTGTGGATGTCCTGCCCATTTCCTCACTGTGCTGTCACGGGGCGGGGAGGAGGAATATCCAAGAGCGAGACACCCAGGGCTTTTCTCTGCAAACCCATCACTCTCAGGTGAGCAGGAAGCGGAGCCCACACCTCCCACTTTCCTCTAGTTAAGTTAAAAGCTTCCATTAAAGCGACTCATCTGTCATCCTTATGGGAAAGTGCTCCTCGTGGCCCAGCCCAAGTGCTGCCCCCCCACCTCCACTGCTGACAGTCTGATCGTAGCGCTTCTGCCCCACAGTCCAAGGTCTTGGACACAGCATTTCCGGACCTTGGGTTTGTAGTGCCCCCACCCCCTGGGATCAACCACCTCCCCATCACCAGCCTTGTCCTGTGTAGCTTGTATGTCTAGTTAAATGTATGTGTAGTTTGTATGTTAGTTGGTATATTCTTGCCACATCATTCTGCAACATAGCATGAGAAGCACCAAAGCTCTTAGGGTGCTCAGCCAGGCCCTCGGCTCTGTTACACTCTGAGGTCAAGGTCCCAGTTCTGTCCCTGCTGTCACATAAAAGAACATTCTTTGTCTCTTAAAGGCTCATGGGCTATGGGGGATGGAGCTAGAGAGACCCCTTTTGTCCCCCTCCTAAAGGTTAGCCTTTGCAGACTTGAGCCATGAATTACCTAAACCCTCATGGAAGGAGGAGGTGCTACTGACCTGAATTACTGTTGTTCAGCCCTCCTTTATGAGCACCACGTCCCATGTGAAGACTGGAGACAGGGGAGACTTGGGCGGAACCTGAGAGGGTCAGAGACAGGCAAGGGAGATAGATGGAGCTAGAGGAGACAGGTAATGAGAGACAGGAAAACATGCCACAGGCCCTGAAACCCAGTCTGCATGGAGGCCCTGGCGGTTAATGATGAGGACAATCATTTGTATCATAGGGCCAGGAAAGGCTTCAAGGGATTGCTGGCATGTATTCCTGGGAGGGCCTGGGACATCTTGTGACCATGACAGGACAGGTAGGCACAGTCCAGTGCCTTCTTCCCTGTGCAACTGACCCATCTTCATGATGTAAATAGGCATGGAAACCAGAAAGGACAGTGCCCTGGGCAGGGCCACTGTCCAGAGTATCCTGATGGCCAAGAACAGGGATGCATGTGGGGGCTCCAGCTCAGCCACTCTCTGGTTCTGTGGCATCACACTGGGATGCTGAATGTATCAGCACCTGGTCATTACCGATACTCACAGGATGCTGGCCAGGAGCCACCAGAGAGAGGCTGTTGTTACTCCCATTTCACGGATGAAAGAACAAAGGCCAGGGCCTCCTAGCAGATCAGTGGTGAAGTTACACACCCATTCCCCCGTTCCTCCCATCCCTTCTGGCCTCGGGGGATAGAGATGTCCTGGGAGATGTCCCTTGATTTGTGTTACTGAGATAGGAACTAGGCCTGGCTCTTCTGAGAAGAGCGTGAAAATTACTCTGAAACAGAGAAATCAGGAATTGAGTGTGGTGTGGTCCTACCCTGGGGCCATCACCCAGTAACAGGAACATGAGCTGTTGGAGGAGGAGAGCAGCATACAGAGGTGTTTGGGAGCCCCACCAAGGGGATAACCAGGTGAGGGAGTGAGGACAGAGCTGATGAGGAGAGAAGGAAGGGGGCCAGGCCAGGCCAAGCCAGCATCATGTGTGGCGAGGAGGAGCTAGGGAACAGCTCCCAAGAGACAGCAGAGCTCCACAGGGATGTAGGAGCCCATATTAGGTGAAGAATGTCTGGAGGGGTGGCTTCAGCTCCCCAAAGCTCAGGAAGCCACGTCCTGGTGGGGCCGGTATAACCTTGGACAAGGTCAGAGGATACCTCTGTTGGTTATCAGCCTCAACAGACATGTGCGGGGAAAGTGAGGACAGAGCAGAGCAGCCTCCAGTCAATGTCAGTTTCCTCATCAATTATTAAGCAAGCGACAAGCAGCATGCATATCTGTGGGGGGCACCCACTCTAGCCCGGCATGTGAACATCTGCCAGGGCTGGACAACTGCAGCCTGAACATATGGACAGACTCTGACATGTCCTAAGCAGCAGCCCTTCCTCACAGGACAGGTACCCTCGGCTAGAAGTCCTTAACCAGAGCCCAGAAGAGCAGTAGAGTCCATCCTGTCCTCCTCCTTCCGTGGGATTTGATGTCTGAACATCACCTGGGAAGGCCCACATGGAGGACATCAAGGGCAATCATCAGAGAATGTCGCTTGTGAACAAGCTGCAGCTCAGCGGGGCTCCACAGTTTGGATTTGCAGGCAAAGTCCACAATGAATGAGGAAGGGCCCTGTCAGAGCCTCAGCTTCTATGAGACCTGAGAAACCATCCAGGGCAGCTCTTCCGTTTCAGACCTACCGAGTTAAACTATGTGGCTGTTGTGTTGCTGTTTCCAATTGCAGCTTCGCTTTCATTTGAACTTGGGTCACAATGAAAGCCCAGTCGTGTGAACTGTTACTAGCAGCAGAAACAGGAGCCCATACCACCCACTGAAGGAGTATGATCTCCTTAGCAAGTATTATCCCCTTACTCAGAGGATGGGGAGCAGGGGGTGTGCCAGTCAGAGCCCGTGCAGGAGACACAGACCAGGACAATGGTTTGAATGGGAAGGTTGAAATAATTTTTAGTTAATTGACCATGATGCTGAAAGGCAGTGGTGCCTGCTCGTAATCTCAACTCTCGGGCTGTAGGTGAGGTAGGAGGAAGGTGAATTAGAGAGACAAGCCTGGGCTACATGGTAAAGAAGGTGGAAGAGCAAACATGGATGACAGCTTTGACTTCTGAGACAAAGGGAAGTTGACAAGAAAGGAACAAGGCAGCAGCAGGAGCCACTGTCCCACAAATCTCATGCTCCCCCTTGGTGAGGAGGACCAGCCTGCTACAGGGACACCCAGGCCAGGAGGGCCAGCCTACCACAGGGACACACAGGCCAGGCTGCAGTTAGTTTGTCAAAGAACTGTAAAAGGCCAATGGACCAGGATAAAGGAGGGTGCCACTGGGTGGATCTTTCACAGGGAGCAGTGCTGAGGGCTCAAGCTTGCAGAGTAGGTACCACATGACCTCACTGACCTCGCCCAGCTGTGACTTCCTCTGTCAGGCAGTGCCTCTCTCTCTTGCACCCTCAATCGATGTCAGCAGGAAGGGTAGTTTTAGAGCTCAGAGGCAGTAAATTGGTAACTGGCACAGGAGGTGCCATCTGAATCCCCAAATCGTTCAGTTTCTCGGCTTCAGCTGCCACCAGGGATCTGCTCATTGATGTTTCTCAGAGAAACACACAGGCCTGCAGCAGACCAGGCTAAGCAGAGCTTTTCCTCCCTCCCTGGATCAGAATGCAGCTAATATATGTATGGCCTGACATGCATTATTTTCCTCAGCAGCAAGCTTCCAGACAGAATGGCTTGGGAAGCAACAGTGTGTGCACACCTCCTATTTAGTGTCTGCTCTTCAGTTTAAGGTGAGGTGGCTCAGACAGTTCATTTGTGATGATACAAGTCACGTCAGGTGCATACAGATCAAGTCATGCCACGGCAGATGACACTATGCCCCCGAGGATAAGTGTCTTTTTGGAAGGCATGGGAAACACATTCATGATGACATTGCCCTTCCTCAGCTGAGTCATGTCCACCCAGCCCAGCCTGACTTCAGAAGAGAGTGGAGGGAATTTGTCAATCCAAAATTCTCCGAAGATTCTTCCAGCAAGAAATAGAATGCAAAATTAGAGAGGGAAGAGGAAAGATTTCCAGAGTCTGAAATGTTTGCATATATACATACATAAATATATATATATATACCTCTTTCTCCCCAGATCTTGCCCCCAAACCTCAGCCCTGTATATTTTTATCTTCAAAACTTGAGAAATGATAGGCTTATCTGCCCTTACGAATAAGGGATGACAAGGTGAGCTCTCTGCCAGAAAGCCAGGGATATTTCTCAGCCTCTAAACTGTCAGCGTTGGGTTGTTCCAATTCCTGGTGGGGAGAGCTGTCTGTTTATGACAGGGAGTCTAACATCCTCCCTGCCTCTAACTGCATTCTGTTATTTATGGGAATGAGAAATGGCTAGCAATCCCTTGGGAAGTGGCAAAGTTGCCCTTCCCCCAGAACCATTACACTAAATCCAACCACACAGAACCTCTGCACAGCACTTCAGGAAAAACTTAGGGCGATTTCCAATCAGTGGCTTCTCCTAGGGAAAATGTTAACAAGCCAGAACAAAATTTAGCTTTCAACTAAAAGGATGGAAGATGGTGTCTCTACCTCTGCTCTCTAGGAATATATGGCTCCTGGAAACCCTGCCCTGGGGTCTGCAAGCTCACCCAATTGCCCCAGTTGGAAAAAAGAGCAGTTTTGGACAATGTCCCAGGGCACCTGACCTGGCAGGCTGCCAGCACAATCAGCCAGGGCCACAGGATCCAAAGCCTCACTCAGAAAGCTCTGACAGATGGACAGCATGGCTGGAACCTCATTTATGACTTGCAACTGTACATGTGGCTTTTGAAACAATAACTTAAGGAAGGTATTGTGGACCTTTAAGGGTTTTCCACCAAAAAGAGTTGACAATCTTTGAGCTTCAGTTGCTTACATGAAAAATACAGATAATGGGGAGCTGGGAGATGGCTCAGTGGTTAAGACTTACCACTTAAATATGAGGGCCTCTCTGACCAGAGAGAACCAATGTATAAAGCTGGGTGTGGCCATGCACATTTGGAATCCCAGTCCCCCAGGAGTTTGGGTGGGGGTGTAGAGACCACAGAATCTCTTGGGGCTTGCTGATGGACAGCAGCTCTGGGTTGAGAGAGTCCCTGCCCCTCAAGGAAATACACAAATGAGCAATAAAAAAATGGAAGCCAATGTTCTCCTCTGGCTACACACAGATGCATCAGTGCAAGCGCGTGCACACACACACTCGTGCAAACAACATATTACACATATGCCACACACACAAAATACCAATAATGAACCAATTTCAGAGATTTGGAAATAAACTAAAATAATGTATGAAAGACAATCAGTGCTTCAAAAATGCTAAGTCCTTCCATCCTTAACTCTCATATGCCATTTCATGAATAATCTAGTTGATATTTTTCTATTGTAAATGTTTAACATTTTTCAGAAAATTTTTTCTTATATCTTTATTTAAAAAGTGTTTTTAAGGGTTGAAGAGATGGCTTAGCGGTTAAGGCATTTGGCTGCAAAGCAGAAGGACCTGAGTTCAATTCCCCAGTAAAGCCAGT
This sequence comes from Zapus hudsonius, assembly GCA_004024765.1. NCBI lineage: Eukaryota > Metazoa > Chordata > Mammalia > Rodentia > Dipodidae > Zapus > Zapus hudsonius. The sequence continues at coordinate 59,910 of PVHP010001542.1, read as the reverse complement.
TGTCCAAAGTGGTGCATGCGTTTGGAGTTCATTTGCAGTGGCTGGAAGCCCTGGTGTGCCCATTCTCTCTCTCTCTCTCTCTCTCTCCTCTCTCTCTCTCTCTCTCTCTCTCTCTCTCTCTCTCTCTCTCTCTCTCTCTCTCCCTCCCTCCCTCCCTCCCTCTCTCTCTTTCCCTCTCTCTCTCTGCCTCTTGCTCTCTCTCTCTCAAATAAATAAATAAAACATTGAAGGTGAAGGGAGCAGTAGTGCTCTCTGGGCACAGGGAAGGGCCCTCATGGACAGTAGCACAGAGAAGTGCCTGTTTGTTAACACTCAAGGAATTCAGGTGACTAGTACAAGGGGATTACTAAGACATGATAGATGTCATGGGTGTGGTGGCACTTGAGGCCCGGCAGGGCAGTGAGCTTGGGGGAAGGGACACATGGTAAGAGGTGGTGCTAAGGGAGCAGTTCCGTGTAGGATCCCGTGACAGACATGATGAAAGGAAGGCACAAAGGGAAGGAGAAAGACCTCACTCCAGGCTCTCCTCTGGGCTGTGAGGAGCTGAAGGTGCCCTGCACAGTGCTGAGCTCTGCTACCTAGGCACAGGCAGAGGGAGAGATGCTGGCATAGGACCATGGCAGAAACCTGATTTGTCGTCTCTAGCTTATCCCACTCACAGCCTGCAGCACGGTCAGCCAGCAGGTCCTGGACCTCCCTCCTGTTCTCCATTGGCTCTCTCACTTCTCTCCCCGCACGGCTCCAGGGACAGTTACCTGGAGGGTTATTGCACGGCTTCATCCTTTGAGAGAGCCACCTTGCTGGCTGGGTGGACCAGCTTGTGCCTGGCTTGTCCCAACCACCACTGCTGCTCCTCATTTCATTTGATGTCAACCCGCCATCCACTCTCAGCTCTTGCTCTTTCCAACTCCAAATCAAGCAGCAGACATGTTCTGGGAAAGTCTCTCCAGTTCCTTGAGGTGTAGGGTGACAGTATAGAGAAAAGGCATTTCAACCTTGTCAAGTGCTCATGGTTACAGTGTGTCCCTCTGTGTGTAGCAGACACATAGAGTTTCTAGAATTCTGTGACAACTATTCTCATCATTTACAATGGTGAGGTGTCCTGGGAGGCCTATGTGCTGTCCCAGGGGAACGTGTCTTCACGTCTCATGCAGTGTCATGAATGTGTGGGAGACATTGAGTGGCTTCCCCTTTGCCTTTGATTATTGCAGGACCTGGTGGTGGGCAGGGGAGGTGAGCCCGTGGCTGGTGTGGCTGTTGAAAGCACTGAGGTCAGACAAGAGGGGCTTCTCTATGGAAAGTGTGTTGTCTCCACCATAGTATTGGGTGATTTGAAATGAGAGGAAAAGTTCCATTTTTGATGTGCTTTAATTTGTCCTCTTTAGTGGGTTTTTATCTTTCCTTAAAAATCTTCAATAGGATAAGCCAATGAGACAGACACCAATGATTTTCGACAAAACCTAAATCAGAAGTACAGAGACCACTAAGATCTGAACAATAAAGCAGCCTTAATACTCACCCACCAAGACTCAGGGAACTGAGCGGAAGAGGGGGAGGAAAGATTGTGAGAGCCTTGGTGTGGGAGAATACCCAAAGTCATGGCCACCCTCAGTAGCAACATTCTAAGGCCGGCAGAGCAGGGCTGTCTCTTAGGCTGTCCATGGTCCCCTGCCCCAAGGACTGATCCAGACTGCCCAAGGAGGAGGATATCCAGCTGATCGGGGATGGGGAAGAAGGTGCATTGGGGAACGGGGGATAACAACTTATTGTTTGCCCATTTAATAATGTAACTCATTATGGACAATAAAAAAATCTTCAGCAGGAGGGTCCTCAGAGGAATGAGGGTGTGAGAGGGGGCTTGAAAGAAGATAATGGAATAGGAATATGATCATATTACATTATGTTCATGTATTAAAGTTCTCAGAAAAATGTACAAAAGCATCTCCTCAAGAGCTGGACGTGATGGGCTCATGCCTGTAATCCCAGTACTCAGGAAGCTAAAGTAGGATCACCATGAGTTTGAGGCCAGCCTGGGCTATCAAATAGTGAAGTCCAGGTCAGCCTGGACTAGAGTGAGACCTTGACCTCCCCCCCCCCAAAAAAAAAAACTTCAATAGAATCTCAAAAATATTTGAGACAAGATTCTGCTCACTGTTCCTTTTTTTCATTTGGTATTTTTAGTAGACTGTTGACTCTCATTTATAAACAAAGTTGCTGACTCCCACAGAGAAGAGTTAGCTTCCTGTCTGAGCAACGCCCAAATTCCCTCCCTTTCAAACTATCTGATGCTGAGAAACATGGGCCAGAGAACCTTCCTGAAGCAGACGTGAGTCATTAGCTGGGTGGCTGAGAGGGCAATGGATGAGGTCAAGGGTCCTCAGAGGAAGGCTGGTCCAGAGAGCAGCCTGTGGACCTGGGTGAGTCCAACAGAGTGGGACTGTATCCGTCTCTTTATATCCACCAGTGTTTTACAGTCCCCAACTCTCCACTGAAGCCTCCATGAGCAAGAAGTGCAAGGGGCAGAGAGAGCTCTGAAGCTTGCTTGGAGCACAGGTCACCTGGCAGGTGCATTCCAGAGAAAGCCATCCTCTCTGGTCCACCACCTGCATCCTTGTGCAGAGGACTCCCATGTCCCTACTCGGCTTATTCTTGGGTAGGGGAGAGTGAGCACACAGCTAATGCCTTTCAGAGTGTGGGTTCCTGAGTGTGTGCTAGTCCTTAGGTCACCAGAGCCGCAGGGTGGCTTTTTAAAGAAGTGTCCTATACATCGGATCTTTCAGCTGAGAGTGGACAAAGTAGCGGGCAGTTCCAGGGCCGACCCTCAGAAGTCTGGTCACAGTGGCAAAGCCAGCACCACGCTCAGCAGAGCAGCGAGCAGCACTCGCACCAGCAGCCCGGTCAGACTGAAGTGTTCCAGGTAAATCGAGCGAGCAGCGCCCTCTCGTAGGTACCGGCGCCTTCTCTCTGCTTCCTTACACCCCATCTCCTCTCCACCTCCTGCCCAGTAGCCAAGGGGAGTTCTGGCCCAGCTGGGGTTGGTAGAGAGACTAGAAAGTCCCAAGCAGACATGCAAGGACACCCAGGAGGCAAAGGGACCTGCAGGACACAGGGAATCCTGCACCAGACTTCCCCTGCTCCATACTCTATAGCTGCCCATGAAAGGCACAGAGCCCAAGGCAAGAAGGGATGGTCCTGGGCAGAGTCCATAGTCCCCAAGAACTTCAGGCCCCAGAGACTCGCCCTGAAATAGAATCTACATCTCTAGAAGAGCTCCAGGCCTTCAGAGCTACCCCTGAGGCAAGGTCCATGGCCCTTAAGAGTCCCTGGTCTCCTAAGATGTGTAGGTAACTAGGGGCTTGGCTGCCTCAGCCTGTCTGTCCCTCCACTGTGACACCAGTCCCAGATTTCATTCATGCCACCTGGGCCCAGGCTCAACTCTTCTCTGTTTAGGCCTGGTCGCCCCTGGCTGAAGATCTCGAGCTTCTCCATGCTCTCCGTTGTGGGAAACCTGCCCTGCTACCCTAGGCTCCTGGCACAGACCCGCCTCACTGTGTCCACCTCCACCAAGGACACCACCCTGTCCACAGAGGAGGGCTCTGCCTGGTCCAGATCACTTCCTGCCCTGCAGAGTAGGAGCCACAGTGTAGCAGGGTCACATCACACTTCTGGGGGTCAGTGCTCCACTCACGCCACCCACTCCCCCACCCCTGTCCTCCACCAAAGGCTTCACTCCTGCCAGGTCACATGACATCTTCATACCCCCAGCTCTGGTGTCACTCAGGCGTCCACAGAGTAAGGTGGGGCATTGGGAATGTGAAGTGCCTTGCTCACAACTTCACCTGCCTCCCTCCCTACAGTGACTACCCTCCTTTCTCCCATGGGTGGCAAGGCCTAGTCCTTGACTTTCATTTATCTCACAGAAGCCCTAAAAGGCAGAATTTCCTCGTATGGGTTCTTTCAGGTCACCCTAAAAAATTCTTGGTCAAATAAGTTTGTGAAATGCTGGTTTAACCAAGTTGTTCAGTTTCTTTCTTGCAGGACTAATCAGAACTTTTATTATACCAGTGAGGATGGGAATTTCCAGGAGTTAGGAAAGTATGCCTTATTTCCCAAACATATTTGTCCACAGAATTCTTTTCTCACCAGCTATCATATGGGCTGGAATTTGGACAAAACATGATGGGTTATTTGCCCTAAGGAATTAAAACTTTGCTAGAAGGACCTGTTAAATGAAGTCTAACACCTGGCCACTGAGCCCGGGCCCCACACATCATCATTCTCAGGCTCCTGCCTGTTCAATGTCACGTGATTATTATGTCATGATCACTTACTCCTATGTGTCTTGCTTGGTGCCCAGCTGGGCCCTCCCACCCATGGACCTAGTTTAGCTTTAGACAAAGGTTGTATTTACCTGCTGCCATGACCACGTCTCGGGAGAGTAGTTCCCAGGTGCTGAGGTATTAAAAGAACTGTGCAATAACAACTCATTGTTTGCCCACTAAATAAATGTTGTAACTCATTATGGACAATTAAAAAAAAAAAAAAAGAACTGTGCAGCGCTGTCCCCTCCCCCAACACCAAGCCAGGTGGGGGGGGCACTCCTTGCTGCCCACTAGAGAGATGGTCACAGGGATGGGGAATAGCAGCAGGCTGGGCATTGGGACACATGCAGGGCCAGTTGAAGCCATTGACTCCTGGGGTTTTGTCTTCTCTACAGGACATGCTGCCTATGCCAGGGGACCCGACGCAGGGGACTGGCAACTATAACATCGAAGACTTTGCTGACCTGGGCATGTTCCCACCATTTTCTGAGTAGCTTGGGGCAGAGCAAGGCTTCTGTCAACCAGTGCCACCCTTGCCGTGGCATCCGTGCCCATGTGAAATGGGGTCCCCTTTGCCCAGCTTGCCCTGCTGCAAGACCTCCCCAGAAACCCCTCCCCTTGACATCGCCCTGGGCATGGCTCTGCTCAGCTCTAACCCTTATCCCTGGCTTCTCAGCCACTGACATTTGGGGATGGTTGTATTTATTGTACTTTATCTATGTGCTTCAAAGGGGGCCTTTGGGGTCCTTAAATTCCATTGTGAATATTCTCTTAATGGACAATTTACACCTGTCAAAATCTCACTTAGCAGCCACAGGCCTGCTGGGGCAGAAAGACAAGTTTCTTTCTGCATTCCATTCTGACCACCCGAGGGGTCAGGGGTCTCCATGGAGCCTGTGTTCTGTGCTGGAGCTAGGGGCACAGGGACACGGGCTTTCTGCTCCTCTGTTTTCTGCCTGGGGACATCTGTAGGACATGTGTGCTTTGTGCAGTGAGACTTGAGGTTGTATCTCTGTGAATATGCCATGTGGTGTGTTGTCCTGTGTGGCCAGTGAGCTCAAGAACACATCCCACTCGGCCACACCCTGAAGGCCATCTCAGCCCAGGTCTGGAAGCTGGTTCTGACAGGTTGGCCTCCAACACTGTCTCTAGGAGTCAGGGCTGGGGACCTTCTTGCTTTGTAGGTCAGTTCTTGAGTGCTTTCTCTCTGGTTCCTGCTGCCGAATCAGGCTTCTCTTGAAGCAGTCAGCCCTTCCTCTTCCCAGCCCTGGGAGCATGCCACTTTCTCAGCGTAGGCCCTCGCACCGGTCCCATGATTCCACATAGGAGGCTGCATCTCCTCACTGCACTCTGGGAGAGCTGAGCTCTTCCAAGCCCAGTGCTTGAGGGTAGAGTTAGCATTGTAGGAAGGGGCCAGGAGAGCACTGCTTCCACCCTTTCAAAGCTGTGCATCTGACATCCTGGAAGCTCCCAGTGTTTCTACAGAATGACCACATGGCACAGCAGAATGCCCTCAGAGGCAGCCTCTCCTGTGTGGTCCCTGTCCCCAGACAAATGGAACCCTAGCTCCATGGGTTCTAGAGTGGCTTTGAGAGTGGTGACACCATCTGAGGTTCACCCCAGCCTCAGCATCTCCACTGCCCTGGGGACACAGGTGCAGAATAGGCTCCCTCTGTGGGTTTCCTGGTGTCACCCCTGCCTCCAGCAGCCTGGAGCTGGCCCCAGGCAGTAAGCATCATGATTTCCAAAAAAAGAAAAAGGAACAGCGATAACTTAGGGAGCAAAGACATGTTTCTCAATGAAATGAAAATAGATGTTTTGTGGCCTTTAGTTTGTGAGTTTAGAGATTGGGGGGTTGTGTTTTGCCTTCTGTTTTCTGGAGAGAAGTAGAGGGCTTTTCTTAGGTGCACACCACAGATGGAGACATGGGCTGTGATGCTGTCTTGGATCCAGGGCACCAGAAGGAATAGAAAGGGTTCTTACAACCACCACCTTGCATCTTTTCTCACTTAAGAAGGAGTTCAGGGTATGGCTGGCTCAGTTCTTGGGCCTTGGGGTGGGGTGAGAATTTGTGGGGAACTGCAAGCCTGACAGAACAGCAAGCTTAGTGGCTAAATAGACCCAGCTTCCGGCCCTCCCCAGCCTCATCTAGAGAGTCCAGGCAGGAGGTCAGGGCACTAGCTTGAGCCTTAGGTCTTTTCTATTTGCCCCTCTGCTTCCTGATTGTGGTTTTCATAAGCCATCATGTGGCCAATAAGGAAACTGGAGGAAATGGAGGAGAAGCCAGGGCTGGAGGAGAAGCCAGGGCTGGAGGAGAAGCCAGGCCTGGAGTAGAAGCCAGGACTGGGAGAATTGTTTCATCAAGGATTCTTTGAAAGAGACTAGAGTCCAAATCAAAGCCTTACAGGGCTCAATTATCCTGATTTTCAAAAAAACCTCCCAGCCGGAGAGCTGTTCCTACCACCCCTAGGCAGGTACCTGTCCTTCTGGTGCTCATCTTAGCAGGAAAAGGAAAGGGATAGGGCTGTGGGCTTCATGCAGACCCACTCATTATGGAAACCCAGCAGGTTCGCCTTAGGCTGAGCAAGCAAGACAGGGTTGTGCGGGGGCTACACCACTCCACCAGGATTGGCTGGAACTGTGACCAGGGATGGTTCTAGAACCCCATCCATATGTCGTATCCTCTCTGGCTGTGTTCTCAGCTGTGATTTAAGGGAGTGAAAGAGCCAGTGCAAACAGTGGTGGCATTCTCCTCTACCTTCCGACGTACCCCAGTTAGCCCTTGGTTTGAGAATAGGCAATGTTGCAAGCAGAGACGGATCTGATGACCACACTGAGCAGCTCAAATCTTCTGTATCAGTAGAGGAAAAGTATGTCCCCAGATTGGCCCCACTGGTAGATGTCCACAATCCTCTAGCTCCTGCCCTGTGGCCAGGCTGGCCACAGAAGTGAGTGATGGATTATATTGCCTAGCTTGGTCCCTTGGAGCTATACTAGAGCAGTGACCGCTCTATGTGGGCCCCCTGCGCCATCACAGGTCCACAAGCAAGAACAAAGCCAGGGCTCTAGAAAGTACCAAGGAAGAATAGAAATGCTCTGTGTGTGGTGACATTGCTATTCCCTAACTTTCCAGTCTGTTCTCTTCCCCCTACCTAGCCAGTGAGCACTGGTAGGCCAGATCCCAAGGAGGCAGGCAGGATCTGTGGAGCCCAGGGGTTTGAGACTTAGCTGGCCACAAAGACTGATCACAAAGCTCGACATTCCATGAGCTGAGGAACCACGGGCATCCTGGTTTTCCTCCTCTTCCTCCATGGCCTGGAGCCTGGGGCAGCCTGATGAGGCACCGCACAAGAGCACGGGCACATTTCCACATACGGCATCTTGTGGCCCCAGCTGGGTTTCTACCAAGCAGGCCGCAAGGCCCATGGGTACTGATGGTGGCAAAATGGAAATTTCTCAGGCCGTGCAGGAGCTGGAAGCTTGCTTTGTCTAACCATCTATTTCCTTAAAGAAAAGAAATTTCACAAACAGGCTTTCTGTGGACACCAAGCACTTAATCATCTCTCTTCTAGCCTTTATTCTTATGAATGTGAACTGTGCTGTGGGTAAACATTTGTATTTCTTGACAGTTCTGTATGACTAACAGGTATTAAGTCACTGTGTATATGTGTAACTAATGTAACTGCCTTTTGAATTTTCATTACAATAAAAATGACTTTGCTCTGAACAGCGAGTGACCCAGCCCAGCTTTGTAATTGATCAACTGGAGGAACCTGTCCCTTGGATTCTGTGATACATCGCACACCTCTTTCAGCCAGTAGGTGGCATGCCATCCAGGCCTGCTAAGGAGACCCCTTAGCAGGTTCCAACTACTATGACGGAAAAAAAGACCAGTGATTCTTGAAATTCATGAAAGCCAATGGTCTCTAGAAGCTTCTTTGTGAGTGCTATTTTTGTTATCCATTTTCCATGATATGTGTTTGCTATTCCTGGTTTACAGAAAACTGGGGTCAGAGAACTTAAGCGACCTATCTCACAATACACAGGAAGGAAATAACAGGTCTTAGAAACCCTTATAAATATACTGGAGTCTTCAATCTTATTATAAAACTCACACAAAATTTACTTTTTCATATGTTCCAACTTCTAATGCACACAAATTCTAATTTTTGTGTGTTGAAAGAGGTGTTCTAGCAAAATGACAGCATACAATTCCTTGGAGACCTAATCTAGTTATTGTTCATACAGCTTTTGACATTCTATTAAATACAATAAGCTGGACACATTTAAAGACATAGGAGAAAATGTTGTAACCTTGAGTTAAATATAAACTTCTTAGATGCTATGCAAAAAAATATTACCCAACAAATTGACCAAACCAAAAAAAGCACTAAAAGCTTTACTTCTCGGAAGACTTTACAGAGAATGAAAAGATAAACCATAGCCTGGAAGAAAGTAGTCCCAGTGATACATCTGACAAGGATTTGTGTCTAGAAACTGCAGAGAACTCATAACTTAAGGCAAGAAACTGAGTACAAAACTGGCAAATAACCCGAACACCCACCCACCAAGTTATTTCCCAGAACTCCTAGCAGGGCAGCTGGGCATGGCACAGGCATTTAATCCCATCTGAGGCTGGTGAACTGCTTGAGCTCAGGAGTTCCAGACCAGCCTGGGCAATAGAGTGAGAACCTATCTAACACACACACACACACACACACACACACACACACACACACACACACACAGCAGCACATGAAATCGATGGTTGATATCTTTAGCTACTAGTACACTGAGATATAATTTCAGGGACTGACTATGATATAGCAAGCGTTGTCCAGGATGTGGAGGAGAACCCTTGTCCAGGTAAAATAGAGTAGCCACTTTATGTGACACTTTGGCAGTTGTTTATGAAGTTAAGCATCCACTCATCACCTGACTTAGAGCTTTTCCATGGCTAGTTGTTCGCCCAGGATCAGTGAAAACACATTTCCTTTCTGTTTTGAATAGGAATGCTCATTGCAATTCTTAAAACAACCTGAATGCCTATCAACGGGTGAGTGGAGGCAAGGATAGGATATGACCACGCTAATAAGAGACATGGCCAGTCCAGGAACAGACAGCAAGCAGATCAGTGGTCATGGTTAGAGGTGGGGATGGGGAAATAAATGGAATGAACCACAAGACACTTTCTGAGGTAGGGGGATCGTTCTGCACCTTCATTGTAATAGCAACAAATGAAATCAGAAGACAACACTTATCAACATGTTCCTCTTAAGATGGTGCACATGAGGTATAGTTAAATAAAGTTCATAGAAAACAATTTACAACAGAGGATTTTGTGGAATCTGCCCAGGTGCTGTCAAATTTCCTGGGGGAAAGGATAAGTCAAACCATCATGTTTTATTGAATAAGATACAAAGATGAAGAGAAAGAGGGGGAAAGGGCAGGAAAAGAGCTGAGCATTCATCCTAGCAGAGGGTGGGAAGATTAATGATTAAAAGTGTGGAACATCCCAAACATCCATTCAGAAAGCAACGTGCTCTTCAGAAGAGGCAGCCTGACAAAGCCCAAGGGGCCAGTAAACAGTGCTGAGGGGCACACTCAGGAAAAGAACTGTGTATCTTATACCATAAAGAAAAATAAACTCTACACAGGTGGAAAGATCTCATTGTTCAATGCAGTATATGTAAAACATTTAGGAAAAACTAAGACTATATTTGTGGAATCAATTCAGGGAAGGGTTTCTTAAACCAGGCAAAGACAAACCATGAAGTCAAATATGGATAAGCTTGAACTAAAATTTAAAAACATCAGCCTGGGGAAAACTGTAAAAGTATGGCTGGAGAGATTTCTCAGTGGTTAAGATGCTTGTCTTCAAAGCCTAATGACCCAAGTTCAATTCCCCCATACCCACATAAAGCCAGATGCACAGTGGCACATGTATTTGGAGTTCATTTGCAGTGGCTGGAGGCCTTGGTGTACCTATGCATTTCTCTCTCTCTCTCTTCTCTCTCTCTTTCTCTCTCTCACTTTCTGTCTCTCTCCCATTGCAAATAAATAAAATTTTGAAAATGTAAAAGGAAATCAGTTAACTGATAAAAATTCAATTTATTATCTAATAAGGTGGTGTTCAGAACACATGAAGGTTTCTTAAAAATCATTTTTTAAGGACTGGAGAAATGGCTCAGAGGTTAAAGTGCTTGCCTCCAGGGCCTAACCACCCAAGTTCAAGTCCCCAGTGCCCACATAAGCCAAATGTACAAAATGGCGAATGCATCTGGAGTTCATTTGAAGTGGCAGGAGGTCCTGGTGTGCCCATGCTCACACTCTCTCCCCCTTTCCTTTCACATAAATATTTTTTAATTATTTTTAAGAAGCTAGAAAGATGCCTCATGGGGTAAGAAAGCTTGTCTTGCAAGCACGAGGCCTAAGATCCTTAGCAGCCATTAAAAAGCTGGCCTAGTTGTGCTTACCTGTCACCTCAGTCCTGTGGGGCAGGAGAATCCCTGGGGAATTCATCCAGGCTTATGAGAGCAAATACCTGGGAGACGCCAATGCTCTCCTGTGGCCTCCACATGCACGTTCACAGGACATGTGCATCTGCACACACATGTGTGTACACTAAACATACACCATACACATTGCACACGTAAAGGAAACAGTTTTAAAATACAACTCAGACAAATGGTCAAAGGGTTGGAATTGTCAATTCACAGAACTTCAAATAACCTTAGAGCCATGAGAAGAGGGTATTTCACTGGTAATGAAGAGAAATGAGAAATTAAAGACAATCGCCAGTGTCCTTCAGGTTGACTAAGGTTGAAAGTGTCATTAGTGGTGCTGAGGGAACACGGACTCTTTCCTCAAGGTGGGGAATGGGACAGTTGCTTGGCAGTATGTCAGGCAAGATCCAGGGATGTCAAAGCTGTGAGAACACCATTACAGCCATTCTCACCCCAAGAGTCTACTCTAGGAAACTTCCCTCATGTACACAGGAATGGATAAAAGGATCCGTATGTACCAGGGAGAGAGCAGAAAACAATCTTTAGTAGATAATGAATAAACTCTGATTTAATCACTAAAGGGAAAATACTGGAACACTTAAATGGCAATGCGACATATGCACGTTCTGAAAATACAATATTAAATTTAAAATGCTGTGAAAATTTGTATAGCCCAAGCCCTTAGCATATTTTATTGATGAATAAATAGAAAAGTGGTAAAAGAAAGAAAAAATTCCTCATAGGTGGAGCACATTGCCCTGGAGAATGTTTATTCCTGGAAAGGAGATGGAGGAGCAAACATGGTTTAATTCCCTAAAACAGAGGAAGGAGGGAAGAAGAAAGTGTGAGGAGAGAAGAGAGGAGAGGAGGAAAGGGGGCAAAAAGGAAAGATGTTCAACAATCTTGGACATGTAGGCAAAGCACATTAAAACACTGAGATAGAAAGCCGATGCTAGTGAGGCTTTGGGGGTAGAGAGTTACTTATTCCCTGCTGGTGGGAATGTCAACCAGTGCAGCTACTGTGCAAATCAGTATAAAAGTTCCTCAAGAAAACTGATAATAGATCTACCCTATCACTCTGCTATACTACTCGTGGGTTTCACCCAAAGGACTTCAGATCAACATATCACATACATACTTATGCATATTGATTGCTGCAGTATTCAGTGACCGAGAAACAGAGCTGGCTTAGATATCCATCGGCTGATGAATAGAGAAAGAAGATAGGGTGAATGTGTGTCAGTTACTTTCTCTTTGCTGGGACAGAATGCCCAACCAGAAGCAAATTCAGGATGAAAAGGGTTTCATTTCAGCTTACAGTTTCCAGGGGAAGTCCACGATGGAGGGAAAGCATGGCAGGAGCAGGATCCTAGCAAGAGTCACATGATCACATCAGCAGGCAAGAAGTACAGAAGGAACAGCAAGCAGGGCTAGATGACAAAAACCTCAAGGCCCACCTTCAGGAACACACTTCCTCTAGCAAGGATCCACCTCCTAAAGCTTCCACAACCTCCCTGAACAGTGCCACCAACAGGAGATTCAGTATTCAAACACCTGATTCCATGAGGGACATTTACATTCCAACCACCACAATCCACACCTGAGTGTTATATACTCATGAACTTCTGATGCTGAAAAATCAATTCAAACTTTAAACATACCCACAATCTTTACTAGTCCAAGCACTGTTCACAAGTGCCAGTTCAGAGTCTCTTCTGAACTGCACTTATTTTTATATATTGCAGATATTTTTGAGGGGAACGAGCTGCTACAGGGATTATGGAAGCAAAGAGAGGAAGCAAAACAGAATAAATCAAGCATAATCACATTGCATTCATATAAAATGTGTCATTTACATGCAGAAAAGCTATATAAAAGTATCTTCACACTGGTCTCCACCTGATGGGATTGGAGACCAACATCACTTCTGCCCTTGTAACTTTTAATAGGGCCTGTTTTTCCAAAGAGTAGATATTTCTATATAAAACCATAAATACAAGGCAAATTCCTTGTCAAAATAAGAGAAAAAGAAGTGATTTGTCAAGTATCTCTTGGAAGTCCTGAAATACAAAGGAATTTAGATGCTGAGGGATGCAGCTGAGAAGTGTGAGCTGTGACTGGTCTGTTCCATGACTGGACAGACTAACAGATGAAAAGGTGGAAAGATCTCAAAGTAAAGATACAGGGAGATGAAATATTGAATAAAAGCTAACTTCTTGCTGTGACCTGGGCTGACACCTCACCTGTGTCCCTCAGTCATCTACAAGAAACAGTGAACCAAGAATACGCTTCACATGGACAGAACAGTAATAATCATTTTACCACTTCCACCTGTAACATAAAGGCATTGTTTGAAAGTGAAGAGGATAGAAAACTATGAAGAATTTAAAACTGTTATGTCCCAATTCATTCTTAACAATGAATCTGAGTAGAGAAAAGGCCGACGTGTCAAGGAGTGAGGGAAACTGGCTGCTCAGAATTCAGAAAAGGAGACAAAGCCAAATGAACGCGTTGTCATGGTGCTACGCAGACTCTCCACCACCTCCCTGCATTCCCTTCTCACTTTCCACTCAGAAAGGGAACATCCCTTCAGTCACCATGGGGAAGCCAGAGCCTTGTGGGTTAGACCTGTTCACCTTCTCAAACTCATTCTCAGTAAACACTGTGAGGCACCTCCACCTGCCAGGCACATTGCTGGGCTTGAGCTAACCCAAGGAAGACTTAGGGACCCTGACCATAAGGAGTCCCCCACCCATAGAAGAGAGAAAAGACAGCAGAGCATAGTTTTCTGGAATGTGCTAAGCGTTTAGGAAGAGGACATTCATCTGGCACCCACACAAAAGGAAGATGCATCCAGGAAGTGCTGAAATACTCATGAGGTTTTGATTATCATGAATGAACCATTGGGTCGCATCAGCATGGTGTCTACTTGCTGGGCTCAGCTTGTGGGCTGAAATCATTTAGTGGGTTCTTGTCTCAGATCCCAAGACCCTTTATAAATCATGACATAATGACATCCTCTCAGCTCTCAGCAGGACACCAGATTAAAAATGCCTGGCATGTTGCCTGTCTCTGGTTCTACAGTCATAACCTTCTAGCCCCCAATTCTTCACACATACTTTACTGAGAGTCAAATTTGAATGCCAAAAATTAAAAACAAAAAAATGTGGCTTGATGCTGATAAGGCAGGAAAATATTTCACCATGGTATTTATCAGCATGTGAGCAATTTTTTTTCCCTTAGGTTCCTTGAGGGTAGAAAGCATGTCTACTCATTTTTCTCATGGAATCTCTACATCCTTAAATGGATGCCATGGTCCCCCTGCTGCCATGCTTAGGCTTAAGCTAGGCACATAAACCTGAGTTACATCACCAGTGATGTCAGCAATGATGTCACACAGGAGTTACTGGAAACCTTGGTGATCTTCTGAGAGATGCATGGTTTAAGGTCTCTCTGTAGAAGAGCTCACAGAACTACTTGAACACTAAGTCAGGGAAGAGCCAGGACCACAAGCACCAAGTAGGTGCTCGAGCTTAAAGTCATTCTAGATCCACTTTCCATAGCAGAATAAGGTGTTCACTGGAGATGAGCAGGCTCTAGGGTCAGGTAAGAGAAGGAGGAAACATCTTTATACATATGGGTATTACCATAGGGGTGGGGACCAGCTCCTCTGGAAGAGAAAAGAAAGAAATGAATCCCTGTAGTGCTTAGGAATCTTTTGGTGAAGGCTGCCTCTAGTGTTTGGTTCATAAGTTAAATGGGAGACAGAAGGTTGTGCTGTAACCAAGATGGAGATGCTGGTCCCTGTCATGTCCTAGGCTCAGTATCTTATAGACACCATAGATCTGTGACGCACAGGATGAGATGGTGGGTGTGAAAGAGGTTATGGACGAAGGGAGGGTTGAGAGCATATTTATTGTCTGAGTGAGCAAAGCAGACAGGTCCCAGTGATATCTCCTGCTATCCTCTTGGAAAGAACATGTGTTGCCCCCTTGGGTCACTTACATGCCCACCATGTCCTGCTTTCCAGTCGAGTCTGTCAAAGCACTGTCCTCATACTATAGTGTCCTACTTGGCCAGAGCACACAGAGCAGGGGTGCTGAGGACTTTCCATCCTACGGAGTAGCTCCTGGACAGTGACTCATGGCTTCTGGGGAGCCAGAACCCTAGCTTCTTCAATGGGGGCACCTCTGAGATATAGCTCATACTTTCTCCAGAACAGCCCTGCGGGATTGAGATCAAGTCCCTAGACAAGGTGCCTTCACTTAGTATGCCTTTCTTCCTGGTTTCCAGCCCCACTTCCTAGGTTGAGGTGTTCCTCAAACCACTGCTCGTCCTCGGAAGGGGCTGTGGTCAGCTGCCCCAGCCTCCTCTGAGTTTTGCATCTTCTATGGAAATATGGGCTCAAGGTGGTGACAGATCGAAATGCCACATCCCTGCTAGTTTTTCCTGGAACATTCCTTCAGTGATCCACTCTCACACATGTTTTGCATGGATGCTGCTGCCGAAGAAGCCAAGCTCCGACAAAGCTGCTATAGCACGTAACAACCCTCAGCAATAGTGAAACATTAGAAATGTTCATATGTAAATTACTCAATCAAAATACAAAGATGGGTTTTACTAAAGATGTATGAAAAGGGTATAAGAAAACTTGCTACTTTAGCGGGGAATTGGGGATAACAACTCATTGTTTGCCCACTAAATATTGTAACTCATTATGGACAATAAAAAATATTTTTAAATGTATTTTAAAGGCTATAGACCCAAAGAATTAATCTTTACTTTTCAATGATAATAAATTACTATTTCCATAATATTTGGTACTGAAGATGTGGGCAGGTCTTTGCCATCAAATAAACCTATTTTTCCAAAGATGCGAAGGGCAACCTATCATTTACCTGGAACTTTCCACTGTTAGCAGCAAAAGTCCCATATTCTAGGAAATGCCTTCAGTCTTGGGAAAATTAGGACATTTTAGTCACAGTACTTAGAACCCCAAGATTTGCTGGCAGAACAGGCAGGACCCCAGAGAAGAGAGTGTGGAAAGATTTTGCAAGACCATAGAGGGCTAGAACTGGTGTGAATTTCAGTGACAACTGAATCAACATTCTCAGATGCAAAAAGAGGTCCACAAGTCCAAAAGAATTTTCTTTTCCAGAAGCCTTAACAAGAGAAGATAGCTTTGCCGTTTAGATAAACCAAGTCAGGTATCAAACTCACAAACACCCCGCAAAAAGCTGAAGAATTGTCTACATCTCATTCAACTCACCAGAATTGTGGAGAATGACCTTTACACCTTGACCTGGAGACACCTGGCCAGGTCAAAAGTACACGTTCTGCCTGCGTCCACACCGTGAGTTAGCAACTGAACCTTACCTAGTAATTCTGCTTTGAGGCTATACTTCTGAAGAGAGCAAGATAGTTTCTCCCTTGAAGAAACCCAACCCTGGTAGGCCTTGGCGTCCACCAAAAGGACTCTAATTCAACATAAAATAGAGATACTTGCACATCCATGCTTTAGTACTGAACTATTCATAATAGCCAAAATATGGACCCAGCCTGGATACCCATTGTGCACATGCATGCCTGTAACCCCAGTCCTGTAGGGGACAGAGAGAGGAGAATCCCTGGAGCTCACTGTTCAGGCTGACCGATGACAGCGACTCTGGGTTCAGTGAGAGACTCCATCTCAAGGAGACGATGTGGAAGAGCAATTGAGGACACCTGAGGTTCTTCTGTAGCCCCTGAAAGCATGTGCACACAGTGCATACTCTGCATACACCACACACACGCGCACACACACACACACACACACACACACACACACACACACACACAAATGTGGTACACAATGGAGTTTTATTCAGCTGTAAAGGTGAATGAAATGTCATTTTGGAAAAAAAATGGGTGGAATTAGAGATCATGATGTTAAAATAAGCCAAACTCAAAAGGTATCACATGTTTTCTCTCATAGACGGAATCTAGATATAAATCTGTAATGCATGACATGAAAGTAGAGACTGCTAATAGGAAGGAGTGAAAGGGAAGGAGGAACAAGAGTAATGGGAGGAGAAAGACAGATACATGTGTTCTCATGCAGAATATAAATTTCAAAAACAGAGATCCCAGGATCTTCCCAGATCCTTGAAGGACCCTGAGGAGGAGAGAGTGGCTGAAACACAGAGCTCTGTAAATGGAAGAGAGGGGAAGAGGATGAGAGTAGAGACCCTAGCTGGTGCACATGCTCTATTCAGGAAGTTGTCTCAAAGCAGACACTGTATTCCTTTTCTGGCTGCTCTAACAAAAGCCGGGCAGCTGAAAACAGCCTGTGTGCTCCTACAGTTCTGTAATCAGACGCCTGAAGGCCAGGCATTGGTAGGGTAGGTTCTGGCTGCAGGCTGTGTAGGAACAGCTGCTCCTTGCTTCTTGTTGGCAGCAAGGCTTATTGATCTTCAGCCTCTGAAGGACTGAAGATGAACCTTCAGCCTCTACCACCTTCCCATCACCTCTCCTTTGCATCTCATTGCTTTTCTCTAAGAAGGACACCAGCCATATCCACAGGATATAGGATCCACATAAATTTAGGGTAATGACATCTTGAGACCTCAGTTATACCTGCCATGATCTTTCTCCCACATAAGTCACATTTGCAGTGACTGGGACCTGGACATACTTTGAGGAGAGAGTCCCAGTACCCAAGGAAGAGTGATGGAAGGTTCTCATACAAGGATAAGCAGTTGCCCAGATGATCTGCCTCAGAACTATAGAGGCCAAGGCTGCAAGCTTAACATGGTGAAGATACCTGAAAAGAACAAGGGTGGTTGACAGGTTAGCAGTTTTCTCAACAAAGTATTATAGCAGGGAAATTTTCATATATATATATATATAATATATATATATATATATATATATATGTGTGTGTGTGTGTGTATACCTATGATGGTTAAGTTTTGTTGTCAACTTGACCTTTTTAGTAATCTTGGGTGGGTTTCTCAGGATGTTTACAGGAAGGCAGCCTCTCAGTAGGGAACAAGATATAAGGAAGCTCAAAGAAGCTGGAAATAAACATTCTTTCCTGTGTGGGCAGTGCAGGAAGGAAATTCCAGAGACTCAGGAAGCCATTAAGTCTGGGAAAGGGTTGCAAGACCCCACCCTAAGCTATATAAAGGGGAAGAAATTTTTCTCCCTTTGCCATCCCAGCAGCATGTGGCTGACTATGACAATATCATATATATATATATATATATATATATATATATATATATATATCCTACATTTAGAGATTTTTAACTCACAATCTTTATGTCTCAGCCCCCCAAAAAACTTACTTATTGAACATGGAATTTAGATTGATTTCAGTTGGACTACATGGGTACATGGAACTGATGCCTTGTCATTTTTGTCACTTGATTTTCTAGTTACTTATATGCCTAGTTTCTATATGTTATTTTTTTTTCCTTGCTAGGACAAAATACCTGACCAGAAGCAGCTAGGGGAAGAAAAGGGTTAATTTCAGCATGTAGTTTCAAGGGGAAGTCTATCATGGTGAGGAAAACATGGCAGAAGCAGACACCCAGTATCACACCTTCACAGAGAGACTTTCTAACAGCTCAAGGTTCACTCCTAGTGACACACTTTCTCCAGCAAGGCTCTGCCTCCTAAATGTCCCACAAGCTTCCCAAACAGCACCAACAACTGAGGATCAAGCATTCAAACAGAGGAATCAATGGGAGACATTTCACATCAAACATCATAATGAAAACATGATGGGTTCAAGAAAAAATTTTGAATGTGCTAAGTTTTGGTTCCTCATTTTTTAAATTGTAAAGTTGGAGAGAATTTTAATTTTAACTTGTTTTTTAAAACTGATGCCTTTTAGTTATATGCTGTGGCAATTTTAGTAGTAAATTCATTTAGTTTTTCTACCAATTAAAAAAAAAATGTTTGAAAAACTCCTGATACTTTAAAAAAAAAATCCAAGCCGTGTGTGGTGGTGCACGCCTTTAATCCCAGGACTTGGGAGGCAGAGGTAGGAGGATTGCCGTGAGTTCAAGACCACCATGAGACATAATGAATTCCAGGTCAGCCTGGACTAGAGCAAGACCCTACCTTGAAAAACAAAACAAAACAAAAATGCATTGCTTGGGGAGAAAAGTCATAAACAGTAAAAAAAAAAAAAATTAATCCTCTGATTGGAGAGAAAAGTCATCAACGGTCTTAACCAGAAGTGGACCCTGCAAGCTTTTCAGCTAGCCAGCCAAGCTAAATGTACCAACTGGTGCAATGGTGGCATGTCTGTTATGGGGGAAACCAACTGCTTTCTGATTGAACTTGAGGCCTGCTCCATGGCAGAGAATTCCTGCCTGGTACTGAAAACCTAATGAAAAGCCTAGGACTGGGGAGGTCATAAACCCTGTAGGGAAAACTACTACTTGTCGTCTGGAAAAACTGATCAATTATGCCCACTAAACTGCCCTCCAGATACATATGTTCATGCCTATATATTGATGCTACTCTAACTTTTGGCTAGAGAAGCTTTTCTTTTCAGATGGTGGTGACCACTGGGGAACTCAAAACTCATCAGAGTGCTGAGAGTGACAGAATGTTCAGCACTAAGTGAGACATCACACCCTCCAAAGCCAGGGACCATTAAAGAAGGGGTGTCCAAAAGAATTGAAGAGTCAAAGAAAGGGGAAGAGTGCTTATAATACTGTCATTTAGACACAAAGTGGCCTTGATATTCATGACCTCAAAGTGACTGATGTTACCTGCACAAAACCTGTGTCATAGGAGGGAAAATGATGACATCAAAATAGAAGAGAGACTAGTTGGAAAGATGAAGACTTCAGGTGGAAGGGAGATTTGAGAGTGGGGAAAAGGAAGGTGTGGGAGGGGTTATGCTAATGGCATATTGTCTATATCTATGGAAGTTGTCAAGAGAAAGCTCCTTTAAAAATCTGTAAGATACTTTCCAGCAAGTTATTGGCCACGGAGGTTCCTGAGGCCACCAAAACATTTTAGGCCATTGCCAAGGCTCTTGGTTGCCCACCAGAATGAGAAGATAAGACCCTATTGCTGAAGACCACATATGCTTGGGCTGCAGGTCACTGAGAAATCAAGCTGGAGCTGAGCTCCTCCCTGTTAACCAGCTGACAGAAAGCTGGAAAAAGCTATGGCTGCCTGCAGCCCTATGGGAGACCAAGTCATCAACAGTAATGAATAGCAGTGGACCTTGCAACCCAACTGGAGTAATGGTGGCACATCTATTGTGGGGGAAAACAATTGCTATCTAATTAGACTGGAGACGCACTTCACAGGAGGGAAAATATGCCTGCTACTGAAGACTTAGTAAAAAACCCATAGTGGGGAAGGTCATGAGCCCTAGAAGAGTAACACTGGCTATTTTCTGGCTAAACTCCCATACAAGCAATTTTTTTTAATGAGCATATCCATATGATAATGCTACTCTCACTCTTGTTTAGAGACATGTCCCTTAAATATGAACAATGACTATAAAACCAAATAAAGTGAAAAATTAAAATGATACCCAAATGTTCAAAGAAGCTTTATTCACAGCAGCCAAAAAATATTTGATATTTCTTGAACCACCAGAGAAAGAGGAGCTGCAGGGGCGGGGTCAAGGGCTGGATACCCCGGAGCATCCAGGCTGTGGAGCCCAGGTCTGAAGTGCCAAACTGTGAGGCTGAGGCAGTCTCCCCGTGGGGTTTCCAGAGCCCATGTTCAGCTCACAGACCCAGATAAACCCACCCAGTCACAGCTACAGCTACATGGCTTTTGACAAAGATGTCAAAAAAAGATAGCCTTTTCTGCAAATGGCGCTGGGGAAACTGGATAGTCACATATAGAATAATGAAACTAGGTCCCTATCTCTCATCCTGTACAAAAATTAAATATAAGACCTGATACTATGAAGCAGCTAGAGGAAAAAGTGAAAAATAAAATGAGCAATACTTCAAGATATAGGCAGAGGCAAGAACTTTCTGAAAAGGAATCCAATCTCTCAGGAAACAATGTCAACAACTGACAAATGAAATTTCATGACATCAAAAAGCTTCTGCAAAGCAAAGGAAACAATTCAATGAAGAAAGTGCTTACAGAATGAAGGAAGTCTTTGCTAGCTATACATCTGACAGGGCCTAATATTCCAGACTACATAAGAACTCAAAAGAATAAGTGAAAAGAAATTAGGGGCCAAGGAGATGGTTCAGTAGCCCAGGTTCAATTCCATAGCAACAACTATAAAGCTTGATGGCTGTTTGTTTGCAGCAGCAAGAGACCCTGGCAAGCATGCACATGTGCACATGCACGTGTGCACACACACATACATACATACACGCACACACACACAAATAAAAATTTTAAAATATTTTATTTATTTGCATGCAGAGAGAGATAGAAGAGAAACAGAGAGAATGAGTGCACCAGGTCTCCAGCTGCTGGAAATGAACTCAGATGCTGCACGGGCCACTTTGTGCATCTGGCTTTCCATGGGTACTGGGGAATCGAACCAGGGTCATTAGGCTTTGCAGACAAGCACCTTAACCACTGAACTGTCTCTCCAGCCCAGAAATTACTTTTTTAAAAGAAATCAAACAACATAATCAATAAATGGGCAGGGGGACTGGGGAGGTGATGCCGTGGTTAAAGGCGTTTGTTTGCAAAGCCTGACAATCTGGGTTCATTTCCCAAGCACCCATATAATGCCAACAGCAAGAGACCCTGGCACACCTGCGTGCACACGCACACACACACACACACACACACACCACATGTAAATAGGCAAAAGTAGTGAACAAATAGTTCTCAAAAGGTGAAGTACAAATGATAAATAAACATGAAAAATTGAGCTAGAGAGATGGCACAGCAGTTAAGGGTGCTTGCTTTCAAAGCCTGAAAGCCCAAGTTCGATTCCCCTATACCCACATAAAGCCAGGCACACACATGGCATATTGGTCTGGAGTGTGTTGGCAGTAGCAAGAGGCCCTGGTGTACCCATACTTTCTCTCTCTCAAATACAAATATTTTTAAAACAGGAAAAATGCTCAACATCACTTAGCTATCAGAGAAATGTAAATGCAAATTACATTACGACTCCATCTCATAGTAGTCAGACTGACAGTCATTAAGAAAAGAAACAAATGCTTGCTGGGATGTGGACAAAAGGGAGCTCTTCCACACTTCTGGTGGAATGTAAACTAGTCCAAGCATATGGAAATCAGTATGGAAGTGCCTCTAAAAACAGCCCTACCATATGTGCCAGCTATACTATCAGTGGGTGTGTACCCAAAGGACTCCACGCTAGCACAACACAGAGAGACTTGCACAGCAGTGTTGATTGCAAAGCACACTAGCAAAGCTTTGAACTAACTTAGGCGTCCCTCAACAGAGGAATGAGTAAAACAATGCGGTACATATACCCAATGAGATTTTCGCAGACAGAAAGAAAAGTGAAGTTGTGTCAAGTACATAGAAAAATATTGTATGTTTTATTTGTTGGTCCTCGATTGAACATAGGTAATAAAATAATGTAGGTGTGTATGTATGACCTGATATGAAGCTAGAACTTAAGGAGAACAAAAGAGAATTAATGGGAGAGGGGAGAATATGCTCAATGTACATTATACACTTATATGAACATGTATTTATGAAACCCAGTACCATGTACAATGAATATATTACTATTTTTAAAATAATTTTCAAAAACTCTTCTTCAGATTAAATAAAACAATCTGTGATACAGCTAGATCATAGGATACTGCGCAACAATAAAGAAGGAACAGACGAGTGATTCATATACAACTTGGGGTGGAAAAGCAAAAGGGAATGGATGAAGCCTGTTTTAAAAGCATGCAGGGTGCTTGATCCTATGAATGTGATGCTCTCGAGTTATAGAGTATAGAGCTGGAGAATGGATCAGTGTGTTCCAGCAGGGCTGTGGAGTAGCAGCAGTCTTGTGGATCTGATGGGACAGTTAGATCTGTTTGTATGATATAAGGTGATAGAAGGCTGAACACAGCTGTACACGAACCCACAAATCCACACAGGTGCAGTGGGACGGGTAGGTCTGAATGAGCTCAGTGATTGCATCCATGTCGATTTCTTGGACTCAATGTTACCTTGGTAGCTGTGTTATAGGAGGTGATAGGGACAGGAGAAAGGTACACCAGGCTCACTGTAACTATTTCAAACTCAGTTGTTTCTTCTTCTCTCTCTCTCTCTCTCTCAATTTTTCTCTCTCTCTCTTCCTCCTTCCCTCCCTCCCTCCTTCTGTCTCTCCCTCATGTTCATGTACATGAGTATGAACACTTGTGTGCCATGGCCCACACGTGGCAATCAATCAGAAGACAACTTCGGCTGTCAGTCCTCCCCTTTCACCTTGTTTGAAGTTAACTGGCCATGACTATGGATTCACCTCAATAGAAACGCACTCCCAGAAGACAACAGAGAGCCATCTTTTTTTTTAAGCAGACATGTCATGGAAGTGGCATCAAGCATGTCAAATAACACAACTGAAAAATAATACCTAGGTGCTGGGGAGTTACAAGCTTACCCGCCTAGGTTCAATTTCCCAGAACCCACAGAGTCGGACGCACAAAGTGGCACATGCATCTGGAGTTTGTTTGTAGCATCAAGAGATCAAGAGGTCCTGGTATTCCCATGCTTTCTACCAACTATCTACCTATCATTTATTTGTCCTGACAAATAAATAAAATATTTTAAAAATATGTACTGGGAGAGTTCCCATTGATTTTGTTGGTTAAGGGTAACAGTTCTGGACAGTGAGAGCCCAGGGCAAGACAGTACTGGAATTATCTTTTATGTGAGGACCAACATGCTGAATGTTATTTAGATGAGGAACTAAATGCAAGAAATTGACATGGACATGACTAGGCTGACAGCCCTTGCTCTGTACCAGGTTCCAGAAACAAGGCATCACAGGTAGAACAAACAGCAGGTGGCCTGACAATTGAAGCACCTGAGCAGATCCTGTGGGTGGAAGACAGGAAACCACAGCAATGAGATGAGAGGCTGGAGGTTGGGCGTTGACAGGCCCCAGTAGTACTTGTGTCTGTGCTAGCAGATGTTCAAAGATGTGCAGATGTTTTTCAACTTACAGGGGGTTATGACAAGCCCATTGTAAGCTAAAACTACCATTAGTCAAAAATGCATTTAATACACCTAACCTCCTGAACATCGTAGTATCAGAACACTCACATTGTACTAGAGTTGGGCAAAATTATATAACATAAGCCTATTTTATAATAAAGAGTGAAATATCTCGTGCAATTTATTGAATAATGTACCGAGTAAAGGGCTGGGTTTACGGGCATCAACATGAGCAGGTGGTAAGTAGATGCTAAAGTACATGCACATGCCTTTTGCACTGTTGTAAAACTAAAACAAATGCAGCTATTTCCCGGCTCTCTGTAGCAGCTGTCAGAGAGCTGGAATGACTCAGGTGTATGGGTTCAAGCCCAGCCCCTTCCAGATGCTACACCCAGGTTTGGTGGATTCTTCTAGATTCAGTGCCAGTCTCAAAATAAAAAGCCTGGCTGTTCACAAGGCTTTTGGGGTTTAGATCTCCCAGCAGCTGAGGTTTTTGTCACTGGTAAGGTTTTGTCCTTACTGTGGCAGCAGCTAGGCTGCTGGATCTACCTGGGCCCTTGGACCATGTTTCCACTCCTCACCCCTTGGCTCTCAGACTCACCTCTCCCGACATTCCCACGCCTGAGGCGGCTACCAGGGTGGGAAAAGGTGGGAAAGAGGGGGAAGGAGTTTTGTTTTCTCCTAGGCCCATGGCCTGTACATGGACCCTTCCCCTAGGCCAGGTGGGTGCTCTCCCTTCCCTGTCCTCACCTCTGAATAAATGAAATATTTTACTCATCATCTTTCTCAGCCTGGTTTATCCAATTCTTTGTTTAAAAGCAGGCATGAGCCCAGGTTTGGGGTTTGCTTTTGAATATCCCAAAAATAATAAAACCTATGTCACCATAACCCATGTCACCATGACCCTTATACTAGGTACTGGTTTAAGCCGGTTTTGCTTATTTCTCCTTTTACCATGAAGTACTTTACCACAGATTATTCACCAGTGGAGAGGTGTTGGGTGTTGTCCTACCTGGAGGGGGCAGTCAAGGAAGGTAATCAGGTCACAGGGTTATGGCTGTGCTTGCCTACCTCACTTATGTAATTTCTGTACTGTATTTTTCTCATGATTACAGTATATGACTTAGTTAGCAAAAGAGCACAGTGAAGCAGTGTATCATGCTCAACCAACATCAGGGGGCCTCTCCAGGGACCTGGGCCATCTAGCTTTGAGTGAGTGCATTTGATGCCATTTGCCCTGTGGAAACCTACGACTTGTGCTTCCCAGATGGTGTCTGTCACCATGCACCCTGTGGAGAATTTAAAGTCATAGAGATGCAACCAAGTATGTTGTAAGATCTAGTCTTTATTAAAAAGTAAAAGAATTTTCTAGGTGTTTGAACTGACTTTAAATTTGAAAAGCCAAAAGAATGAAGGGAGGAAAAAGGGAGGGAGGAAGGAGGGAGGAAAGAAAGAGGGGGAGGGAGAGAAGAGGAAGGAAGAAGGGAGGGAGGAAGGAGGAAAGAGGGAGGGAGGGAGGAGGGAGAGAGGAGGAAGGAAGAAGGGAGGTCTGCCAGCCAGGCCCTATGTGCAAAAAGGTCTACAACCTCCCAGAATGGTGCCACTAATGGGGGACTAAGTGTTCAGACACATGAGTCTATGGAATACATTTCACATTCTAGCCATAAAAGAGACTGTCTCAAAAAAAAAAAACTGTTGTGCTACAATGGGGTCTGTAATCCGATTGCTCTCACAATAGTCTGAGTTAGAGTAGATAGCATCCTAGACAGTCAGGAGCATGAATCTGAGCCTCCAGTGTGTCCTCTGTGCCACATTTTAAATAATAAAAGTGGTTAATAAAATGCTGCTCTGAAGATTTAGGGAAATGCCACGTACACCTGAGAACCCACCTTCTGCCATTGCCATGCCTACTTCTTTGGTCAAAGCTAGTTTGGAAATCATCCTTTCTTCCTAACCACCTGCAAATGCAGGGTTTGATGGTGAATACCAGGCTTCTCAACAAAAGCAGTTTCTCCTCCCCTGCCAGACTTAAATAAGGATGTCAGGAAGTGCTAATGAGTTGTAAGTGCTGTGCAGTCCAAGCACGTCTGGCTTCCCTTTCATAATCCATACCATGGAAACTCTCAGTACCCACATACGCCTTGACCATGGCATCCCTCCTGGATGCCCATGACCTGCTTGTACAGCCTCCTGCTAAGTCAGCAAACAGCCAGTGTTTTATTTTGTTGCTGCAACAAAATACCTGGCAAGAAGCAACTTAAGGGAGGATGCATCTACTTGAGCTTACAGTTCAAGAAGTATATCAGTTACTTTCTTGTTGCTCGAAAAAAAATATCTGCCCAGAAACAGCTTAAGGAAGGAGGGGTTTATTTTTGGCTTTCAGCATTGAGGGGAAGGCATAGTGGGTCTGAGTAGGAAGCCTGTACCAAGTCTTCACATCAGCAGTGAGGAAGTAAAGAAGAGTAAGCAGGGCTGGGCTATAACACCTCAAAGCCTTCCTCCAGCAAGACACCACCTTCTAAATGTTCCACAATCTTCCCAGACAGAGCTACCAATTGGGGGTTAAGGATTCCAACACATAAGGCTATAGAAGACATTTTCCATTCACAGGGGATACAGTCTGTCATGGTGGTGTAGACATGGCAACAGGAGTGGGAAGTGGTTGGTCATATTCAAAGAACAATCCGGAAGCAGACAGTGATGGATGTGATATTGAGCTAGCTTTCTACTTTTCATTCAGTCCAGGACCCCAGCCCCATGGGATGATACCACCTACAGTTAGGGTGGATCTTCCCACTTCAACCTGATCTAGAAAATTCCTCACAGACATGCCCAGAGTTTGTCTCCTAAGTGATTTCAGGAACTGTCAACCCATTGTGACGGGTCAGGCAGCCCAAATCTAGGCGCTAAAACTTATTGGTCGATGATCTCCCTACCCACCTAGGACAGGAAATACTGACTGAACTATTAATCCTCTCTCTCTTCCCCACATGTCAGGCCAGAAGAAGGACCTCTGAATCCAGTCTTAGAAAGGTAAGGCCTGCCCCTACCCCAGCTAATGGCTGGGTAAGGGAAGGCTTCAGATTTTTTCCACATGAACCTCTCCTTCTCATGATGGGAGCCCTCTGTTATTTTTTCTTCTACTGCTTGTTTAGCTAAACAGCATAAGTTCTGTTAAACTCTCCACGTGTTTTCCCCACACTGGTGGCTGGAAAACTCTGTAACTCCCCATGTTCTCTTAAATAAGAAAGTCTCCCACTATACCTTAATATCTGGTTGTCTATGATTTTAATTCTTTAACTTTGTAGACAAGAATTCTGGTACTCCTTAAATTTGGGGGTGCACTGAAATTTTTGTTGGGCATTATCTAAATTCTAACCCCCAGCTCACCCCATTACACCATCACAGTAAGGGACGCCTGATGGGGACAAGATCTCATGCAGATGAGGAGGCTGTAGAGAGACAGGTGAAACGTGGTCCTTGTGAGTTTCATCTGCCCAGTTCATCCTCTAACTCTACCTCACAAACTGTTGACTTAAAAATGCTAAACACCCCAAGGACTGATCCAGATGGCCCAAGGAGGAAGATATCTAGCTGAGTGGGGATGGGGAAGAGGGCCATTGGGGAACTGGGATAACAACTCATTGTTTGCCCATTAAATAATGTAACTCATTATGAACAATTATAAAAAAGGTAATCAAATTGGTCTCTTAACTCCCTTCATGCTTCTCTTTGCAAGAGTCCATGCTTATTAGATGGCGTCCAGGGCCTGCCTTTCAGACCTCACTTGTCTCTCCAGCAGCTTCAGTGTCCTCTGCTCCCTCCCTTCCCTACCCCCTTGGACTTCACCCAGCCGCTTTTCAGGTCCTGCTTGCCCCTGACCTCCTGCCTTTGACCCTGCAGCGACTCTGCAACTGATGGCCGCAGCCCTAACTAATGATGCTATAGACTTAGAAGTACCTGATCCTTCAGAAGCCACCGCTGAGTATTTGCACCAAACAAACCCGAATGGGCAGTGACAATGTCCAAATTGCCTGTGCAAACAGAGACTTGAATAAAGTACTTGAAATCCAGTAGAAGTGGAGTAAAATTAATTCAAAGAATTTTCATCCCCTTCCTGATGTTAGGCCGACTGTCCTGTGCATGCTTAAAGGAATCCCTGCGAACAGAAAGCAGCAGAGGGGACCTACGCTTTATAGAAATCTCCCTTCACAGTGGCTAAACTGTTAAGCCACCAAGTCTAAAACTTCAGAAACTCCCAGAGAAGGGCAAGTGTGACGGGAGCTGCTATTCCTTACTCATCACTGACGTTTGTTTTTCAGCCAAACGGGTTTCCTAATTAATGGTTTTGTAAAACATTTGTATAAAAACAAATGAATGTGTTGTTCTCTACTTCCCAAATTCCCAGCAGCCCTCATCTGTAACACATTGCCATTTTGGCATGTAACAAGCATCTTCTCTTTGCCCAACCTTCTTGAATTGTGGGGACAGACTTAACAACTGGAGGCAGTAGCCATGATGAAGTGCACGTTGATGTCACCAGTCAGTCTGGGGAAGGCACATAGGATGGTCAGCATCTGTTTGGATGCTGGTATTTAATCCAAGCGATCTATTTTGTTTGCTTATTTATCTCATTCCCTTTATTTTCTGCCCTCAAATAGCTTTGTAATGAAAGAATAAAAAGAAAATTTCCAACTAAGTTTTGAAGTCAACTGATAGACAAAACAATCAGTGATTTCTTGTACTTTCAGTAGCAACAGCTACTACTAGTTACTGGCTACAATTTTGTCCTCGTGATCTCTTGGTGAGGTAGGGGCCACAGTCCCCGTTCTATAGATGCAGAAGCTTATCATAGCTCATTGACCCACTGGCTAGCGTGTGACTAGACCAGGATTTGAACCTCACTCTGCTCTGGCTTCAAAGCCCAAAGCTCTTAACTGCTGCATTCAGTGATAGCCTCCACTCACCCTGCCCTTGACCCATGTGTTTTCTGACTTGGATAATCTCAGTACCCAGATGTCTTTTGTCACAACCTCTCCCCTTCCTGCAGTACTCCTGTTATATCAGCCAGCTAGATGCCCTCCACAGCTGCTAGCTCCAGATCTGCTCAGCAAAAGTTGTGAGCAAAGTCTTCCTGTGTCAAGTTCAAATCCACTATTGCTCCACAGAGTGGAACTGACCCCTGAGACCTTCGAGATGTTCCTTGAGATGTTCAAGACAATGTCTTCAGCCTTGGGATTCAAGGCTGAATCTACAGTCTAAGAATCAGCCAGTGAAGACACCCAGTCTAAAGGGAGGCTGAAAGCTGCCGTGTATCCATGCTTCTCCACGTGAGAGTTGTCTTGAGTTAGTACCTGTGGGAATTCCCCATCAGCCTTATTTATCTAAGTAGAGCTAAATTTGGACCACTTTCTTGCCTTGGGACTTGGAAATGAATGGCCATTTTCATTAAGGAGGCCTAGGGACACAAAGTGGACAGGAAGGGCCTTAATAGGGTGAGAAGCATCAGCACAGGTTCACTGGGGTCCAGGACTGGGCATGCCCCATCCCATTACCACAGCCTAAGTGTTCTTCATGGAAACCCAGTGGCCAGACCTCACCAGTGATTCCAAATCTGTTCGTAACCTACATACTAGGTCCCCTTTAGGAACCAGGCAACAGATGCTGCCCTGTGTCTCAGATCTTCCTTCCCCTGCCCTCTCCTCTTCCTGATGGGTTTTATGGAAAGGAACAGCCAACTCTTTGTACAGAACCAGAGAGCAAGCAGTTTGGGTTTTAGGGCCACAAAGTCTCTAGTGAAACTACTCGCTGGTGGTAAGGGGAGAGCGGCCACAAACATAGCCAGAGGTGAGGGGGCATGGCAATGTTCCAACGAGATTTTACCTGTGGATACTGAGAACTGAGTTTTATGTTATTTCAATTTGTCGCACAATACTGCGACATTATTCTTATGCTTTGGAGACAAAGGGCATTTGCGTGGCGGTGCAACCATTGCCACTGTGCAATGGCTTCATTTTCTCAAATGGAAACTTCAGGCCTATTAACAATGTTTATTTGTTCATTATTTATTCATTTGCATATGTGAGGTGTATGTGTGCATGCCTGTGTGTATGAGCGTGGGTGCTGGTGCATATGCGTATGTGTGTGTGCACGTGGAAGCCAGAGGTCAACACCAGTGTCATCTTCCAGAGTTTCCCACCTTCTTGTTCAAGACTGAGTCTCTCATTGAACCCAGGCTTCACTGAGTCAGCTAGACTTACTAGCCTGCCAATCTCGGGCTTCCTTCTGTCACTGGCTTGCCTGTCCTGGGATTACTACACTCCACCAATGCCTGGCTTTTCATGTGGGTGACAAGGATCTGGGCACGGGTCCTCGTGCTTTCTCGGTGAGCGCTACACTCACCAAGCCATCTCATCAGCATCACCTGCCCTGTTAGACATTTTGGAAGTTCAAAACTCATACAACTTGACAGCCATTTAGGAGAACACAGGTCTTAGAGCCTGATCTAGAATGTTTACCAACCCCACATCAGCTGAGGATAGTGACCCTCAATGATTCAGTATCTGGAGGTCTGGGCCCTGTGGGATTTACATTCCTGGTACTGCCCTGGTCTGCAGCTCCACTGCTGGGATTGGGCCACCCCATGCCAGGATTCATAGCCTCGTCACATCCTTTTACGTCTTAACTTTGTGGTGTCACCCCTTAGAGAGCTTGGCCTGAACAAGAGAAAGATCTGACCACTGCCTTGGGCTTTGACTCACTGTTACCAAAGGCACACGCCGGAGAGTTGATTTCCTAGGGGAATCAGGAGGACTCAGAGGAAACCTGAGGGCGTGGGGACAACAGCAACGCAACAGGAAACCAGGCAGTGGGGGAGCTGGAAAGAACCAAGCCTGGGGATGGGCCATTGAGTGGGACCAGCCAACAAATTAGATAGAATGTCTTCATTGAGATAGAAACTGGTATTTTTCTATCTTTAACACATTTCTTCAATTCGTAAGTACCCTTTTTTTGGTGTTATAATTTAGAGTTCCCTCTTTTTGAATGAAAACTAGAGCTACTTTTAAATATTTTAAGTTTTTTACAGCAAACTGTTTTCTTAATCTGGAAGTGGGAGTTTTGAATTCTACTAAATATTGTTTTTTTGCTAAATCCTTTGTTTTTCTTAGGAAAGTCCCAGGGCTTTTGTTCCTGTTTGCATGTTGGCTCTTTCTCCGAGGCTTCTGGGTTGAACTCTGCTCTTTCCATTTTATGTGCTGCCTGGGGAAAGGAAGATACACGGAGTGTCCAGAACTGCCTGCTCCAGAGCTGGAAAAGATAGTAGCCTCCATCAATGCCCCATCCCTAGGGATGGGTTAAATCTCCCCAGGGTCCACTTTACTAAGTACAGTGGGTACCATGGTGTGGAGGGGAGAGGAGAGGTGCAGAGCAGACCCAAGGGACAAGCCTTACCATTGCAGAAGTCAAGGCTACTTATGCCAATCACTTTGTGACCCATGGGGCTGCAGAAAGAATGAGGCAAGTTCCCATGATGGCACAAATATGATACTATGTGTGAGCCACTGTAAACATGAGATAGTTCCCAGATTATAGGAAATGTTGAAGGGCTCACAAAAATAATTCTTCTATGACTATATTACATAAAAACACAGAAAGAGAAATAGACAATTATGATTTAAAAATTGCCTATTACCAACAAAATTAAACACAGTTACCATATGATTCAGAAATTCTGGGCACATATCCAAGAGATCTAAAAGTAGGGACTCTAATAGACACTTATGCAGCCATGTTGATAACTGTTTTGGTCAGAATAGCCAAATTGGGGGGAGGGGTAGTGAATCAAGTGTCAACAGAGAATGAAAAATAATATGTGGTATATAATATTATTCAGGTTTATAGCATGTATATTTTACCACATTAAAAAAATCCATTAACAAGAGTACAAGATTTATGATTCAAAACTGCAAAACAGTATTGAAATAAATTATGGAAAATTTGAGTCAAGAGACAGCCATGTTCACAGATTGGAAGACTTAATGCTGTTAAGATGGCAACATGATCCAAATTTAACCACAACTTCAATGCCACACTTGTCAAAATCCCAGCTGGCTTCTTTGCAGAAATTGACAAGCAGATTCTAAAACTGATACAGACATGTAGGGGACTCAGAACATCTTGACAAAGGCCAAGTTTGCAGTATTATATGTCCCAATTTCAAACCTGCAAAATACAAAGCTATAGTATTCAGAGTGTGGAACTGGCATAGGGTATGCTGGTAGGTCAGTGGATTAGGACCCAGACACTAGAAATAACTCCCCACACTCATGGTCAGTTGATTGTCCATAAGACTGCCAAGACAATAGAGAAAAAAAGTCTTTTCAACAAACAGTGAAGTGACAGATGGATCACCATGTGCAAAGGGAAAAATAATGAACCCTTACCTCACACTATAACTGAACAAAATGCATAAAATACCTAAACATAAAAGCAACTAAATTCCCATTCACTGCTGGCCATTATGAAATGGTGCAGGCACTTAGGAAAACAGTCTGGCAGTTCCTCAAATTACATAGTTACCACATGACCCAGCAATTCCCCTCCTCTTAGTATATATATCCAAAGAAAGGCAAAGATGTGTCCTTATAAAAATCATGTGCAAAAATATTCATAGCAGTATGACTGATAATGCCCAAACTAGAATTTTTTTTTCATACTAATGGATAAATGAGATGTGATATATAGAAAGAACGACATGCTGATGCAATCTGCAATAATGGATAGACCTTGAAAACACTTCACTAAGTGAAAGAAGCTAGTCAGAAGAGACCACATCACACATTCTGTCAACATAAAATGTGTAAGGTAGACAAATCTATAGAGACAGAAAAGTAGCGGTTGCCTAGATCTTGGGAACAGATAGAAAATGGAGCGTGATTGAGGCATCAAAAAATTCCTAAAATTTATGCTGGTGATGGTTGCGCAACTCTTCGATAAGCTAAAAAACTATTTCATACGTTAAATGCATGAATTTTATAGTATGTAAGTTGCATCTCAAAGTACTTAATAACAAAATTTTGGTTTGTACCTACCATTTGGCTTTTGTGACTAATACGGCCAGGAACATGGTGTACAAAATCCCTACTTCTGTTCTGTTTTGAGATAGTCATGTATTCCAGACTAGACTCAAACTTGCTAAATAGCTGAGGATAAACTTGACTTTCTGATCCACTTGCCTTTACCTCCCAAGTACTGGGATTCCAGGCATGTGGCACCGTGCCCATGTATGTAATGGTGGAGAATCAAACCCAAGGCTTCCTATGTGCTAGGCAGGCACTCTACCAACTGAGCCACACACCCAACTCAAGATCCTGCTTGTAATTCTTTGGTATATACACACTCAAAAGCAAAATTTATAACTCATATGATAATTTTGTGTTTAGGCTTTGTTTTTGGTTCACTGTCTTTTCTATATCTGTTACCATTTTGGTTTATTTCTTTATAGTCTTTCTCTCCTTATATTTATACATTCTTAAAATAATAATTGTAACATGTCATAGTCTGCATTTTATTCAACTATATATTTCCATGCCATTAGTCTTCTACAGAATTATTTTGTTATATTACATCTTATGAATGAACTCTTATTTAATAAATGTTCTATGGTTAAACTTTCATTTACAACAACTTACACTTTTTAAAATATCTTATTTATTTGAGAGAAAGAGAGAGAGGGAGAGAGAGAGAGATGATGGATAAGCACACCAAGGCCTCTACCACTGCAAACAAACTCTAGATGCATGTACCACTTTGTACATCTGGTTTTATATGGGTACTGGAGAATCAAACTCAGGCTGTCAGACTTTGCAAAGAAGCACCTTTACCCATTGAGCCATTACTCCAGCCCAACTTCTGTTTTTTGTTTTTGTTTTTTTTTTTTTTTGGTGGGGGAGTGAGGTAGGATCTCACGCTAGCTTAGGCTGACCTAGAACTCTTTCTGTAGTCCCAGGCTGGCCTTGAACTCATGGCGATCCTCCTACCTCTGCCTCCAGAGTGCTGGGACTAAAGCTTTGTGCCACCAAACTTGGCCAACCCAACTTTTAAATAAGATAGTGAACATCCTTTCAGGTGAGCACTTAGCTACCCATCACTGTTCCTTAGAATAGATTTGGGAATCCTGCAGGTATTATGACTGGATTGTATTATATATATAATAATTATTGAAATGTACTGCTAAATTGTTCTCTAAAGAGGATTTCCTGGCATATAAGGAGATGTCCCACATTATTTGCCATTAGACCATGAGCTACCACTAGGAGGACTACAATAAAAAAATGTAGATGATAACAAACATTAACCAAGATGTGGAGAAATTAAAACCATCATGCATTGCTGGTAGAGGGGCAAAATGGTGAAGCTCTTTTGAAAATCCATTTGGCTCTTCTCACAAGCTTGAGCCCAGACATACTATATGATCCTAGGTATAATTCTACTCCTAGGTATATAGCCAATGAAACATGTTCAGACAAAGCAAAATCTAGTGTATGCATGCTCATAAAAGAATTACCTAGAAAAAATGAAAACAGCACCAATGTGTATTAGGAACGAATGGGAATGGAATGCCTATACACTACAGCATAAATGAGCCTTATGTATCTTACTCTTCATGAAAGTTAGGCAAAAGTGATCATGATAATGTGATTCCATTTGGATGCAATGTCCTGAGCAGAAGAGTCAAAGAGACAGTCTAACCAAGGCTGCTGGGGAGAAGGGAAGGAGGGAGGTTCTAAGGGGATGAAAAGGCTTGGAGTGAGGATACGGAGATAGTTGCACCACTTGGTGAATATACTAAGCTCCTGATTGTATACTTTGGGAAGGTGAATTTCGTGGTATGTGAATTATTTCAGTAAGAGGAACGGAATTGCAGCTCTTTTGCACAGTAGCACAGCACAAGGGCAGCTGACTCGTTCCTGCCTCCTTCCCTCTATTCTCCCTTGTAGGGGCCTCACCGCACAACCCTCCCAACCCAGCCTCCCAAGTGGGAGAATTACAGGTGTGCAGCACCATGCCTGGCTAACTGACATGTTTTAAATCTTTCTTAATTTGATTAGCAAATTTTTGTCATGGGTGCCTTAACTTGCATACTTTGATAGTCAGTTAGACTGTGAGACTTTCTCTGTCTGCTTGGCTGGGTCTTTGAAGTTCATGTTCATAGCTTTTGCCCATTTGTCCTCCGAGTTCTCATTCCTTCTCTCCCTAGCTCAGAGGACTCCTTCATATACTTCAGGCTTTGTCATGAAGTTGTAAACATTGTTTCAGTGCTTCATTTACCCTTTCATGCTATGTATTTATTCATTCCTCCAGTCAGTGTTTCTTGACACCTCCTACTTGTCACTGATGCCGATCTTTAACTGAATGCAGACGAAAATTTCCTGTGGCCCTTCTCCCCTCTGTATGCCCATGCTCAGTGCTCAGAAGACACTCTGCAGGGACAGTGGGCCGTGTTTTTTTTTTCCAGTCAAATTTTCTGCTCTGGTTTCTTTGGTCTTCATTACGCCCACTGTGTTTGTGGGGGCTGCTTTTGCTGAAGGATGGGAGGAAGTCAGCACCTGTCACTGGACCTGTGTGATGCAGTAGGCCTCTGCTCTGCAAACCCAATGCTCTAGATTCCCTCTATGGCCTTAACATCTGCTCGTTAAACTCCCCAACGTTTCACCCTCCCTCCATCTGCTTTTCCCTGCTCCCTCTCTCATGTGTCACCATCAAGAACAGTTAGGATCTGCCAGTTATGGTGTTCAGTCCTTTCAGATGCACTGGGACCCTTATGTCTCATTCAGCCTGCACAAGAGTGCCATTATACCATTTCTATTACAGAAGTCCAAAATGAGGCTTAGGAATGCTAGGGAGTTGTCTGGGGAAGCAAAGAAGTTTGCTTCTGGTCTCTACCTATCCAGATGATGCAAGGATGTGGGAAGAACGTGTACCTAGAGAGTAAGTCCTCCTCTGACTGGGAGACACAGTGGTAGCATCTAGCTCTCTGTTGGTGGGAAGGGTATGTTGAACTCCTGCTCTGTGTAGCCTGGGAGGCAGATATGGGGTAGAGAGGAGTTTGTGAGAGACCCCTGTCTTCAGAATGATCACATACAATTAGCTCCTTACAGATTTTAATCTGATCAACTCTCCTAGGCTTCCTCTTACCTGATGTAGTAGAAATTAAACCTCTCTCTCTCTCTCTCTCTCTCTCTCTCTCTCTCTCTCTCTCTCTCTCTCTCTCTCTCGCCTTTTTTATTGTTTATTTGTTTGAGACAGAGTCTCACTCTAGTCCAGGCTGACCTGGAGCTCACTCTGTAGTCCCAGGCTGGTCTCAAACTCATGGTGACCTCCTACTTCTGCCTCCCTAGTTCCAGGGTTAAAGGCGTGTGCCAGCATGCATGGCTCTCTTATACCTCTTAACAAACCAAAGGTGCTTCTGGGATGTCAGCTTTAGGTGTCTACCCTCTGGGCCATGGGATACCCAGAGAGCTGGTGAGCCTTATTCCCATGTGTGTGTGTGGGGGAGGGGGTTCCAGGTGAGAATCAGCATTTGACAGAGGGCCCATCCACTCTGTTGAGGGTTTACATGGGACAAATAGGCAGAGGAAGTTGGACAGGCTTTCTGCCTAATGGCTTGAGTTTAAGGGGGGAATCTCCCTCTCCTGCCCTTGGTGCTGCTGGCTGTCAGATGCATACGCATAGGAGGGAATCTCAGCTCTCTCGGGCCTTCAAGCAGCTTTCCTGGGTCCCCAACTTGCAGATAGCAACCTATGGCACTTCTCAGCCTCCATAATGCATGAACCAATATGTTACAGTAAAGAATATTTATAGGTAGGAAGGTGCATGTGTGGGGGATGATTACCTACTGGTTGTGCTTCTCTGAAGAAACTCTACCTAACCTCTGACTGTCCTTAGTTTTTGCCTATGGAAGGTTCCAGAAGCTCTCATTGCCTTCATTCCATCCTCATCCTCCAGGTCCCAACCTATCACTAACTGGTCCATCTTCATGGTGACAGAGCAGAGGTCAGGCACTTGTGCTGTCTCCAGTAAGCTGGCAATGACTTTCAGAGTGAACTCTCTGCTGTATACTCTCTGGTGGGCCCCCACTTACCATTTGCCCTGGCAGAAGGGGTGGGGGAAGGGAGTTGTGAGGACTCAAGACTGTTGAGTCCCCCACAGCATGGTGAGATTTGAGACTCATGTCATTCACCATGCCTGCTGTGCCCTGGCAAGGACTTCCACCTGTGAGAAGGGATTAAAGCTGACAGTTGCTGGCCACATCTGGCCCATTCTGCAAAAGAGAGCCAACTAGGGACTGAGGTGGGTATATGTTCAGTCTTTTCCGTGTGGTCCCTGGACCAGAAGCACTAGCATCACCTGGGAACTTGTTAGCAGTGACTCACCTAAGACCTACTGAATCAGGAACAGGGACAGGGTGAAGGGGACATTGATCTGCATTTGACCAAGCCCTGCAGTGGATCCCAAGGCATGTTGGAGGACCATTATTCTAAAGCAGTAGATCTCAAATTTGTCTGAAGTTTGTAAATGAATAAGGAGTTTTGAAAAAAATATTGATGCCTACCCTAGGAGTGAGCTAGATGGAGCTAGCTTGTATCTGTTCGCTAAAGCTAATTTTTTTAATCTCAGAAAATTGATGACTCAGGAATTACCACAACCATCATTTAAAATTATATTATGTACAAATGTACAATTAAGAAAATTATTTGAACATAAAAGAAAGTATCCAAAAGTCATCACCCTCAAACAATTTTACTGTATTTTATTATTGTCTATGTTTTTTTTTTTTTGAGGCAAGGTCTCACTCTAACCACCCAGGCTATCTTGGAACTCACTCTATAACCCAGTCTAGCCTTGAACTCACAGTAATCCTGTTACTTCAGCCTCTCAAGTGCTAATGTTATAGGCTGTCTATGCTTTTGAGATTATTTTATGTGTGTAATGTTTAGCTTCTGGGTGTCTCTTCCCAACTCTGCACTAGATGAAGGCACATCTATAGCTTGAAGTCTGCCACCATGGGGCTATTTACATCTTAGGTATAAGTATATACCGTGTGGTCAGCAAGAGCCACAGAACAGAGCTTTTGCCCCCATAAGGCCAGAGTTTGCCTTGCGTACCACTGCCTGTATGGACCTCAAGGGTGGTAACAATGAGTCCCGGGTGTGTCTGGGCTTTTGAACTTAAAAGAATCCTTAGGTGACTCTAACGCGTAGCCAGTCCTGGACACCGCTGTGGTAAGAAGGCCAGCTCAGGGGAACCCTTACTGTGGCAGCTCATGTCATGAGAAGACACTGAAGAATCCTGGCACTTCTCAAAAGCTCATTAATTATCTTGTTGGAAGCAGGAAGAACAGCAAATACATGACATGGAGCAGGGAGGGAACCCAGTGGCAAAGAATTCACACCCTACTCATTGTCAGCCAGGGGTGGCCATCCCACATGTGGGGTGCAGGCCTAGGGCTGCCCTAGCCTGATTGTTTTCAGCTAACACCCAGTGGAACTTCCCAGCCATTAGGAAACATGAAGGCCGAGCAGAACCATTTTGTGTACAGCTCCAGCCAGCAAGTGACTGGTTGGACCCCTCCCTGAACATGAGGCCCGAATAAGAAAATTTGAAATCATGGCCACAGCAGAAGCAGGGAACCCACACGAGAGTTCTGCCGTGGCTATGGTTCACTGAACTGTGGACCTGCAGAGTCACTAGATCCTCTCAAAGTCCAGGCTGTCCCAGGAAAGCAGGTGACATTTCCAGACTCGTCCTCATATGGAATAATCTCCTCCAAACAGTGTTCCAGTTATCCTTCTCATTGCTGTGACCAAATTTCTTACATGAAGCAACTATGGGGAGGCAAGGTTTATTTGGCGCATAGTTGGAGGGAACAGAGTCCATCATGGTAAGATATGACAGCTGGAGTAGTCTGGGGCTTCTCACATCTAGAAGAGTTGACAAGCAGAGGAATGAGAATGCTGGCTTTCTTCTTTTC
Source organism: Zapus hudsonius (assembly GCA_004024765.1). Lineage (NCBI taxonomy): Eukaryota > Metazoa > Chordata > Mammalia > Rodentia > Dipodidae > Zapus > Zapus hudsonius. The sequence continues at coordinate 20,920 of PVHP010001542.1, read as the reverse complement.
CCTTTGTTTTATTCAGCCTAGGAACTCCAGCCCATGGGATGGTGCTGCTACATTCTTCATTGTCTTCCTTCCCTCTGTAAATCTTTTGTTCTTTTTTTTTTTTTTTTTTTTTTTGGTTTTTTGAAGTAGGGTCTCGCTCTAGCCCAGGCTGACCTGAAATTCACTATGTAGTCTCAGGGTGGCCTCAAGCACACAGTGATCCTCCTACCTCTCCCTCCCAAGTGCTGGGATTAAAGGCATGTGCCACCACGCCCAGCTAGAAAATCATCTTTGAAAGACAAAAAAAAATTCAGAATTAGATAGTAGTTACGGTTGTACAACCAATCTCATGAATATACCAAAGCCCACTGCACATCTATTTTAAAGTGTACATTTAAAGAATTATGCCCACAGATCTAAGGAGACAGCTTGTCCTTGGCAAGAAATATGTAAACATCCCTTGTATCTCATTGTGGAGTGAATCTGGACAGGAAGCATGGTGATAGCCCTTTTGCTGACAATTGACATTACAGAGGCCAGGGTACAGACCTTTGCCAACATTTACTTTCTCACGGCCAAGGAGACATGGGCCTGAGACAGGTCCTGTGATTTTCAAAGTGCCATGTGAACACAGTATGGGGAAGCCCAATGGAAACCCACAGTCAGGACTTCATGTTTATAACCCAGCGTGGCCATGATCTAGTGGGGACCTCAGCTGGCCAAGCCTTCTCCTGGGAATCTGACGACTTTACTATCCCATGCAACTGAGCTCAAATGAGGGCTGCAGTGACATGACCTGAAATTGACAAGTCTAGTTTTTCCCAACTATGAAAGATTTACTTTTAGGTTATGGATCTGGCCTTGCAGAGGGAAGATGGAGGCTAAGGAGCTGGCTCCACTGGTAAAGTGTTTGCCTCACAAGCATGGGGACCTGAGTTAGGGCTCCAATACCACTTCCTATGCGGGGCAAAGGGGCATGTGCCGGTAATCTCAACAGTGGGGAGGCAGAGAAAGGAGCCTGGAGGGCTCACTGTCCAGCCACCAAGCCTAATTAGTTAGCTTCCAGCCAACAACAGACAGTATCTCAAAAGACGTAGATGTCATTACTGAGGATGACACCCAAGGTTGTCCTCTGACCTACACACACACAGAGAACAGAGAAACCAGAGTCTGGAACCACTTGACATTGGGAGGGAGGTGGCCCAGGGCTCTGACATCCATTCTGCGGCTCCAGGGAAAGCTGCACCTAATACTCCCCCTGCTGCCATGGGACCCAGGCCTCCAGATGACCCCTGCCAGCCCCAGCACTGGCTGAGGCACAGCCCACCAAGCACCATGCTTTTGGGGTTGCTGATATTTCCACTTCCATCTGTCACTGTGAGCTGAGCAGAAGCCCACCCTCTGCAACAGGAAAGATCAAGAAAGGCTCCCTTCCCCCTCCTTGCCTTCTTTATGGTCACTTGATTGTGCCCCGAAGCACCGGATCCAACCAGCATGTATAATCTCAGTCTAGTGCAGGGCCCCAGCCTACTGCTATACAGAACTGAGCTGAGGCCCAGGAAGGGGACTAAGGGACAAATGATCACTACAGTGAGTTGGAGGCTTTTGTGGCCTGTGGTAACTAAACAGGGGAAGAAAGTAGCTCATTTCCACCCCAGGCAGCCCTAAGCTTGGGAAAAATTGGCCTTATCTAATGCTGACAGAGTTACTTGTCTATTTTATTCACTCTATTCACATGTATTCACTGGGTTATTCACTAATGCAGCAAACAGTGAATGTCATTAATTAGGCTGAGTCTCTCTTTTTTTACACCCTACTGAGCCCCAGGGTCTTTCTGGGCTTCTAGAATTCCCTGTAGTCATTTTTCCTGCAGAGATTGGAGCCAACATCAATGGAGGAGGGGCAAGGGGGAAAGGAGGCTCTAGTCCAAGCACTCAGAAAGACCTCCCTGGAGACTGAATGAACAGACCGCTAGGCTGCCCTTGGAAGTTCTTCAATTTTGTCATCACTCCTGGCTCAGTGTGCCCAGGGGAGGACAAAGGCTGAACTCATATTGTTCTTTTTATTTAAAAGGCAGAATACACCTTTGCCTCAAGGGACGAGATTTTTCTCTAGCACGGAATTCTAAAGGACTCTGTCCCATGGAACATTCTGTGATTCTATGACATCACAGTGTCCTTCCCAGCAAACCCAGATGAGTCTGCATGACCACTTTTGATGGAGGTGTCAGAGAGAATAAGCCTAGGGGCCAACGAGATTGGATGTGGTGACCGTCATGGCCTCTGTGAGTGCTGGGTGCCTGAAAGAAGAAGAGATGTCATTGTCCCCAAGACCCCACTGTTGCTCCATGGAGTGCCTGAAAGAGCTTCTAGTTAGCTAGACACTGAAATGAGGAGAGAATGGGTGTGCCTGGGAGGGTCATGGTTCTGCTTCTGCTGAGGTGAAAGAAGACTTTGACCATGAGGAAGCAAAGCCTTCTAGGTCTTCTGGCAAGGGATTTACAGAGCCAGAGAGGCTTGGGAGTGGAGGAAAGCTAAAGAAGGAGTGATGGCACTTGCAGAGCTTGCTGTGCAGCCAGAATGGCTTCCGAAAAATGGCACACAGTGGGGACTGGAGGTGTGGCTCCAGAGATAAGGCTCTGTTGTACTTCAACTGGTCTTGATGAGCTAGCCCTGGGTAGATGTAGAAATAAGAAAGGCCCAGGGTTGGGTCTCATGGGGAAAGCCGGAGATAGAAATGGGCTCTGAAGGGAAGGGCAAACAACAGCGAGTCAACAACATAGAGAAGAGGTTCAAAAGACAGACAGAGAGGAGTCCACAGGGGCTGAGGGAGAGTGTGCAACGGCAGAGAAGGAAACGTGCTAGCTTTTCAACACTGTGACAAAAAATGCCTGAACAAAACACTTTAAAGGAGGAAAGATTTTTTTTTTCCTTACAGTTCAGAGGTTTCAAACCATTCCGGCAGGGAGGAAGTAGAAGCTTAACATCATGGTAGCCAGGATCAGAAAATGCCAGCAGTCTTTGTCTTTTTCTCCAGTTCCCATATTCAGGATAAGTCTTCCCACCCCTTGGTTAATCCTCTCCAAATCTGCCCTCAGACATGCCCAGAGGTGTGCTTCACTAATCTCCCAGGTGATGGACTCCAGCTGATAACCAGGATTGACCACCCCAGGAGATACAACATTATTGAGTTGAATTCCACACTATCAGGGAGGATGGTCTGGGATTGTTTTCTGCCCTTCAAGGCACCCATACGGGCATCTTCTGCTCTGAAGAACCAAAAGCTGGTTGGCACACCTCTGATGTTCTTGGCTGGGTAGTGGCCTGTGTTGTAGCAAGAGTGACCACGATGCAGATTTTGCAGGACTGAGGAGCCCTAACTGAGTGCAGCACCGCATTTTGGAAGGGTTCAAAAGTTAATATGTGAGAAGTCTTCATGGGTCAAGTTGAAAGGTTGTTTTTTGTCTTTTTTTCCCCATATTTACTATTAATAAATAGATACATTGCATGAGCAAGTCTTTTAAAAAATATCTTTAGTATGAATAATTATATACATTGTATGAGCAAATATTGTGAAGGTGTCCCCATTTCCCTCTTCTCTGTCCTCTACCCATTGGGGTCCTTCCTCGGTGCACATACTGGATCTGTCCATAGTTTAGGAGGGTCTGAACTGCACCAGAGGTAGCCAGCTTTTTGTTGTTTTTTTTTTCCTTCCCCCTTGTATATTGTTGCTGAGGGGGGTGATGTCTCTAGATATTCTCCCCCACCATGACTCTTACATTCTTTCCGCCCCCTCTTCCACTCAGTTCCCTGAGTACTAGTGGGTGAGTTTTAGGTCTGCTTTGTTGTTGAGATTTTAAGTATCTCTGGATCTTTCCCTTGGGTTGTGTTGGGTATTATTGGTGTCTGTCTCCATTGACCTTTCATGGGTTATCAGACTTGCTGTAGAGATTGGTCTCCTGTTTGTCTCATCACTTTCTTGTAGGTTTCATTTGGGCCCTGTGTGAAGGCCAGGGGTGGTTTGTCTCCTGTCAGGATGCTGAGCAAGTCTTATGATGGTACCCCCATTTCCCTCCTCCCTGTCCCCAACTGGCTGGGAGAATTCCTCATTGGGCTTGCTGAACCAGACCATGGGATAGGGGGTTATGGATTTGTACGAGAGGTAGCCAGGTTGTTTTATTAAATATTTTATTAGTATATAAACATATATATATATTAACATAACAAGTTGCTCAGTTTCTGTGTTATTAGAGAAAACCCTTTAAAACCAGGATGTTAAACCCATTTATGCATTAGATACTCTCCCCAGCATGGCTCTTACGATCTTTCCACCACCTCTTCTGCAAATTTCCCTGAGTGATGGTCAGAGAGACACAAAGGGGGTGGAAGGAATTGGGGGCTGGGGAGATAGGACAGTTTTTTTTTCCTTTTTTGTGTGTTGCTGATGGGGGGATGTCTATGGATATTTTCCCCCACCATGGCTCTTACAATCTTTCTGCTCCCTCTTCCGCTCAGATCCCTGAGTCCTGGTGCGTGAGTTTCAGGTCTCCTTTACTGTTGAGTTCTTAAGAATCTCTGGATTTCTGTTTTAGATTGTGTTGGGTGTCCTCAGTGTCTGTCTCCATTATCTTTTCCCAGGTTATCTGACTTGCTGTGGAGGCAGGTCTCTTGCTCATCTCACCTCTTCCTCAAGGGTTTTATTTGGGCTCTATATCATAAGTTTGGGTGATTCATGTCCTGCCTGGGTGACAGGCAACGTCTCAGGTTGGTGGGACTGGATTGTCCACAGTTCTCACTGCCTTCTGAATCAAGTTGACAGTTTTATGGTGTGCTGCAGAGACTTCAATGAAACATTTCACGTCCTGTTTGTCAGATGTCTTTTTGTCATCTGCAATTACCACTCACCAACTTGGAAGAACTTGAGGAAGTCCTCTTCTAAAACTAGAAGTCAAATTGGCTGTCAGAGAGCACAGGTAAGGTTGGTCAGCCAGGGAAGCTGACAAGCACAGACCAAGTGGACTATGGGTAGGTTTACATGAAAATCAGCAGTGGAAATGAACTATTTAGAAAGGGGAGCTCCTGGAGGGTCAGGAGCAGAGCGGAGTAGGGGACAGACAATTATCAAATGTAGATGGGTCATGACCCAAGAGGGCTATGTCCATGGAGCTCACCCTTCTGTGAGCTACTTAATGGAGTAGGACTGGGAGTCTGAAGTCTGTCTTTCCCAGAACACTTGCCATGAGGCCACTTAGGTTTTGTCAGGCAGCATTACTGAGATCTGAAAGGAGAGGGAGGGGCCGTGAGACGCCCCTCCTGTTCTCCCTGTTCCTGCCTGCATCACTCCAGCTGGGGTGGCTGCCAGCTATCAGCTTCTCACTCCCAGAATCAGGCTCATCTGTGGAAGGCAGCGCTATGAAAGGAGGGAGCAGGATTCTCTCAGTTCCAGCATGGTCACTTGATGTCCTATGGCCGCAGGCTGTGGTGTCTACAGCAAATCAAGTTCCAGGCCAATGAGAGACCTTGACTCAAAAAAAGGGCGGGGATGGCATCCCTAAGGATCAATATCCCAAGTTGTCTTCTGGGCTCTCTGGACTCCACATGCACTTGCACACATGTTCATGAACACCTGTATGCACACATGCACTTGCACACACAAACATGCACACATACATACACAAGCATCAAAGCATAAAAATTTAAGAGGCAGGGATGAAGATTCAGGGTAGAGCCTAGCATGTGCTGGCTCCTGGGTTCTATTTCCAGCACCACAAAAATATTAAAAAATAAGAATTTTAATTAAAAACTACAGTCATACCTTACTAAATCTATTCCATGCTAACACTATTACTATAAGTTCTGGAGGTGTACTAAATCCACTTTATAGAAAGATTTTTTTTTAAAAAAAGAGTAACCTAAATGCATCAAACAACAGAATAATGTTAAACAGATGATGTGACTTATATATTCAGATTATAAATATTATTTAGGGTTTGGTTTTTGTCTTGTTTTTGTTTTTTTGAGGGATGGTCTCGCTCTAGCCCAGGCCTACCTGGAATTCACTATGTAGTCTCATGGTGGCCTCAAACTCACAGCAATCCTCCTATGTCTGCCTCCCAAAGCCTGGGATTAAAGTCATGCACTACCACACCCAGCTTTTAGGTATTTTTCAATGATTCCAGAAATAAATATTTGTAGAATATTAATAAAACAAAAACCAAATAGAATATGCAGTTAATATCCTGTATATGTTAAATATGTGTGTACATTATACATACATACATGTATGTATGTGCAGGTGTACACACACATGTATAAAAGAGATATTTTTAAAAAGGTGTTTAAAGTCCCAACACCCAGCCCACTTGCCAAACCAATAAAATCATAGTGATGTGTTGGGTGGATCCAGCCCTCATATTTTGAAACACTTCAGCTGACTGCAATGTAGAGCCAGGATTGCACTCATTGTCCTAGGCACACCCCATCCTATTCTCTACACCTTCTCCCTCAACTCCAAAATTAAAGTGCTCTTTTGTCATATGTTTCCCAACTGAGTTTTTTGGGTGAGCATTTGATCCTAAAAACAAAACCAGAGAACTTCATTGTTAGTTTGCCACAGGAAGCTTAGCACTTCTTCTGAGAGTCCAGATGTCTGGAGACAGCCTGACTCTGCCGGAGTGGGCGGTCCACTGGGATGAAGAGGGATTTTGTGAAAGTAAGGTTCTATCTCACTGTATCGATACTGCTTTCTAACAAGGGGACGGCATCAAGGCATGGTCTGAGCTGAAGGTCTCCAGGGAAATAAGGCCAGTAGGGTAAATACACAGAAAGATTTATTGTCAAGGACAGTCATGGTTACTGGGAAGTCCTATGATCTTCCATTGGCAGTGCTGTGTCCCTCTAAAATCCTGAAGGCCTGAGAACCAAAGGAGCCAATGAGGTAAGTCCTAGTCTAAGGCTAACTTCTAAGCAGGTTAAAGTAGATTTCCCAGTTCAGGGACAGTAGATTCCCCTATCTCTGACTTCAAGTTCTACCTAAGCCTTCAACTGATTGTATGATGCCCACTCACACTGGAGAGGATTGATCTTGCTCAGCTTACTGATTCAAGTGTTAACCCCTTCCAGAAATACCCACATCAACATACCCCAAAATAATGTTTAACCAGCTCTCTGGGCATCCTTCAGTTCGATCAATTTGACACATGAAATTAGCATCACAGGTGGTTCACGGCATAGAAGGGAGTCATCCTCCATTTCTAGGTTCTTGTAGGAGGCATGGCTCCAGCTGTTCTCAATATCAGAATGGCACTTGGTGTCATGATGAAGATGATGTTAGGGAACAATGGGAGGAGACTCTTCTGAAGAGGCAGAGGTGCCTGGCTTCTAGCCCTGCCCAGCCTCACCCAATTAGAGTCCCCATTTTGGACTCCCTGCACACACCCAGGGTCTATCTGAGACTTCCAGCTACTGCTGGGCACAGTTCCTGAGGAGGGCTTGGGAGCAGTGCTACTTGACCAGATCTGTGGCCCCTGACAAATGCCATGCCTATTTCTGGGTCTGATCTGCTCCAAATTGGTGAGCAAGAGGCAGGGTGTGTGCAATGTGGGCGGAAAGGGGTCAAACCAGGTCCTCTGCTCTCTAGCTATCTTTAATGCTGACGTTTCTGCTATGAAGTAGGAATGAGAGTTTCCCAGTCTTTTTGGTGGCCATGTGTTGACCACAGCCACACTGCACATTTGGAACACTTTGAGGAGACAAAGCAAATACTCATCCTATGCCAAGAGTTTACAGCTGACATGGCTGGAAGGGCTACTGAGGCATCTGATGGTTTAGAGTTTCTGGGGACCCCAGCATGATGTAGGGGAGTAGGCCCCATGCACTGATGTCAAGGGCCCTTTGAGCAGCAGCAGCAGATAAAGTGAGAACAGTGGTTTTCCAAGTTGGGTCCCAGGAGAGGAAACCCTGGTCAACACCAGCTTTCTCTGGAAACCGATTGGAAGAAAACATTCTCCAACCTGCCCTGACCTGCTGAACCAGAGACACCAAAAGCCTCCCTTGGACTCACTCACCCTCCATATGGTTCTTTGAGTGCTGTAACTCAGACCCACTGATTTGAAACACTGGGCATCTACCCTGATCCTTCCTTGAAAGATCCCTGGGGAGATATAGAAAACAACACTAGAGTCTGGAGCTCCAGGGTGACCCAGATTCAGTGGCCACCAGGAAAATCCAGTCACTGGCACTTTCTCAGGGTTGCCTGAGAGATTCTAATGGAGCAAGGTTTGAGAAGCAACTTTGAAAAGACAGGTTATTTTAAGCAGAAGCCTTAAGATGCAACACACACATACACACACACACAAACACACACTATATACATCATAAGCACACCATATATACACACACCACATGCATATATACAACTACATACACAAATACCTTGTACATATACACACCACATTTGATAGCACAAATGTGAGCATCAAATACAGCTAGAGCAGAAGGCCTGAAGTTTGACCCCTTTCTTCCCACACTCCACACACCCTGCCTGCTTTGCAATTTGGAACAAACCAGGACCCAGAAATAGTCATGGCAGTTGTCAGGGGCCACAACTTTGGTCAAGCACCACTGCCACACAGCTGTCCTCAGGAACCGTATCCAATAATAGCTAGAAGTCTCAGGCAGACCCTGGGTGTGGGGAGGGTCCAGATGGATACACCATATATACATACTACCTTTACACACATCACACACACATACCACATACACACCACACACTACAGACAAGACACGTATATGCACAACACATTAACACCACATAGCACACACACACACACAACATAGACACACCACACCATACACATACCATCGATACAAAACCACTAACACACACACACACACACACACACACACACACACACACACACGCAGCAGAGGTGAGGCTAACTCCCAGAGTCAGGGATGAGTTGCGGAATCTTTAATGTTTATAACATGATTGAACTCATCTATTTCTTTAGTGACCTTTGGATAGATGAATCATTTCCTTTGGAAATTAAAGAAACTGCTTCAATTGTTTTCGACAAGCTCTCTCTATTATTGAAAATACTTTGACAAATAGCATTTCTCTGAGTTGTAAGCCTCAAACTTCCTCTAGTGTTTTGTCTCTTGACCTAGGCAGATATAATGTTGTTGCGTGAACCCTGGATTTAATAGGAAAAATTCTTCCACTGAAATTAGACTTCACCCATGGCAACCCCTCCTCTGCATTTTCTTGTTGTTGTTTTAAAGTAGGGTCTCACTCTAGCCCAGGCTTACCTAGAACTCACTCTATGGTCCAAGCTGGCCTCAAACTCATGGTGGTCCTCCTATTCAACCCCCCCAAATGCTTGGATTAAATGCATGGACCACCATGCCTGGCTTCTCTCTTTGATTTTACAACTGGGGAGCTGATATGCAAAAAAAGCCTCAATTAGGGTTCATCAGAACATTAACTCAGCTGGGAATGTGGTTAACTTTTGCCACCTTCTTTGGTTGTCTTTTTTGTCAGATTACTGTGTGTCAGTAAGCATTCCATTGGACCTTTCCCTAAGCATCACCAGATTGCAGCCATAAAGTATACAGCCTCTGAGAGTGTCAGCATGGCATGACACTTTTCAAATCCTAATTCAATTACATATTAGCATCGAGAACAGTGACAAGTATCCTCTCTGTGCCAGAGTTTCCGCATCAATGTCAAGGCCATCCTAGGATCTTAGTCAGTGCCTGTCCCTGTCTCATGACTTGCCTTATTGCTGTGGTACTAACCTTCTGTTCCTTCACCTTGGCCTTCCATCTCCTTCATGCTATCCTAGGTCCCTTGCTGTGTCCTAGGCGTCTGTCCTGTGTCAGACAGAACTGAGCCTCACACCCTGTGGTGGTTTGATTCTGAAGTCCCCCATAAACTTACATGTTCTGAGTGCTAGGTCCCCAGTTAGTTGCACTTTGAGAGTTGGAGCCTCCTGGAGGCAGTTGGGGTGGGCTTATGGGTGTTCTAGCCAGCTCCCCTTGCCAGTGTTTGACACACTCCCCTGTAGCTATTGTCCACCTGATGTTGGCCAGGAGGTGATGTCTATCCTCTGCTCAGGCCATCATTTTCCCTGCCATGATGGAGTTTCCCCTCAAGTCTGTAAGCCAAAAAACACCTTTTCCTCCCAAAGCTTCTTTTGGTCAGGTGCTTTCAGCCAGCAATAAGAAGCTAACTGCAACATACCCCAACAGTGGGAAATGCTTTTCAGCAGCTGGTAAAAAGGGAAACAAAGGGCTGGAGAGATAGCTCAGCGGTTAAGGCACTTGCCTCCAGTGCCTAAGGCCCTGGGTTCAATTCTCCAGGACCCACAAGGTGGTGACCCTGGTGTGCTCTCTTTCTCTCTTTCTCTCTCTCTCTCTCTCTCTCTCTCTCTCTCTCTCTCTCTCTCTCTCTCTCTCTGCTTGAAAATGAATAAAATTTTTTTTAAAAGAGTACAACCTTAAAAAAAGGGGGGGGGGGGAACGACAAAAAGCCTGGGACCTGGGAACAGGAGGTAAAAAGGCTTTTGAAAGAAAAGTTTCCAAGTACTCTTTTCGGAGTATTTATTATTCATTTAGCCAGTCAGCAGAACTTGCCAACCAAGCTACTTGGGAGGCTGACATTGTTCCATGATAACCAGTACACACTTTACAGCTATGAAAGGACCTCTGTGCCCATCATCAGACACCTGCCTGGGAGCATGGGCCATTGTAGCTGTGTTGTTTGACTCTAACCAGACTCACCTCTCTGCTGCTCCAACCTCTACTCCTGCAGGGCACTAAATGGTTTCTGCCAGTCCTGAAATTCCATGACCTCACAATAACTGGTAGCAAGGGCAAGCATGGCTTTTCTGTTTGTTTGATGAATGAGGGTTAAAACACAGAAGAGGTACCCAGGCCACAATATCTCTCTTCTCTTCCACATTCTCTCCTGGACAGTTCACCTTTCTAAATTGGCCACAATCATGGTCTGGATCTATCATCCTCACTTTCTCCTGGCTCATCCCTGGTACCCACTCTGGGCTTCTTTTCCCACATCTTCATTTTCCATAAAACTCTATTTCTTATTTCCCCTACCTCCTCCATGGACCAGGTCAAAGCTAGATCTTGGGCTGGGGAGATAGCTCAGTCAGTTAAGCACTTTCCTCATAAGCATCAATGCCAAGAATCGATGTTAGGAAATCAGGCCTGGTGGCATGTGCTTGTAATTCCAGCATTGAGAAGGTGGGAAGAGGAAGCTCATGGAGCTTGCTAACCAGGCAGTCTAGTCTATTTAGAGAACTCCAGCCAAAGAGAGACTGTCTTTTTAAAAAAAAATGTGGAGGGTTCCTAAGGAAAACTACCAGAGGTTGTCCTCTGGACTCCCCATGCATGGGCACGCGCACACACACACACACACACACACACACACACACACACACACACACACACATATTCTCGGACACCCACATACACAGCACACTTACCTGCACACACATATACACATAAAAAAATAACAAAAGAAAGCTAGGGGCTGGAAAGATGGCTCAGTGGATTAGAGCTTACCACCCAGGATGAGTGCCTGAGTTCAGAACCGCGACAACATGTAAAACACCTTGGCTCTGTGGCAGGTGTTTGTAATCCTGGTCATACGTTCAGGTAAGAAGGAGGGCAGAGACGAAAGAATCCACCAGAATCTCAGGGATTAGCTAGCCTGGAGAAAAGCAGCAATGAATGTTATGTGATTCTGCCTCAAACAAAGTAGAAAACGAGGACCACTCAAAAGTTGCCCTCTGAACTCTGCATGTGTGCCATGGAACGCACATGTCCACATTCACACACATGAGCACACAAAGCATGTGCACACAAGCAACACACACCAAAAAAAATTTAAAGAATTAAAAATTATAAGCTAGATCTTTGTGGTTTTCAAAATACAGTAATACAGTCTTAGAAAAACATCAAATACATTAATAAAAGAGGGCTGGAGAGATGGCTTAGCGATTAAAGCTCTTGCCTCCAGTGCCTAAGGACCCGGCTTCAATTCCCCAGTACCCACATAAGCAGATGCACAAGATGACACATGTGTCTGGAGATCATTTGCAGTGGCTGGAAGCCCTGGCACGCCCATTCTCTCTCTCTCTCTCTCTCTCTCTCTCTCTCTCTCTCTCTCTCTCTCTCTCTCTGCTTGTAAATAAATAATTTTTAAAAAAGAATTTAATACAAATCAAAGCAAAATTTTAAAGTAGGTACAAAAGAATTGCACTTACTGAATAAGCCGATCCAATCCTCAGCATCCATATAAAAGGTCGGCATGGCTGCTGTGCACAGCTGTAACTCCAGCACTGAGGAGGCACAGAGACAGGGGCATTGCTGGAGCTCACTAGGCGAGCTGAGAAACAGTGAGCTTCAGGTTCAGGGAGAGAAATAAGGCACAAGAGCAATAGAGAAGGGCATTACACACACAAACACACACACACACACACACACACACACACACCACCTACAAACAAAAAAAAATGGGTGTTCATAAAAATGATTTCTGAACAGACATCTGAATGAAAACAGGCCCTGCCTTCTTCACACAAATAACTACAGATGGAGATCTAAGGCTTCACCCCTCATATGGGTGCTCACCTTAGAAGAAACACCATGGTAACTGCAAAACAAATGCACATGAACATAAATATAGGTAATGAAAGATTTGTAAAGCTAGATCAGGCATCAAAGTAGTCCAGTCTGAGATGAAGACCACCCAAAATGGGGCTCATGAGCTACTACTTTCCAAAAGCCAAACCAATTCAGCTTTAAAATGCAATGCTAAAGGGAGTGACTCACAATGATGAAAAGTTCTAGAACGCTGGCAGGCCAGAGGCTCTGCCCTGCATCTGGAAGATACACAGGCCTGAGGAAGCTCTGATTCGCTCTGGGCACATTTCTCTTGGTGCTGAGCTCCATCTATAGGATGATGAACTTGCCAGATGCTGTCTAAGGTCTTCCAGCTCATCTTCCTTCTTCTCTAAAGTCCCAGGAAATACAGCGCAGCCCTGGGGCTCTTCTTTGGAATATGACAGGATTTTTTTTTTTTTCGAGGTAGGGTCTCACTCTAGCTCAGGTGACTCTAGCTGACCTGGAATTCACTGGAGTCTCAGGCTGGCCTTGAACTCACAGCAATTCTCCTACCTCTGCCTCCCAATTGCTGGGATTAAAGGCATGTGCCACCACGCCCGGCTGTGTGACAGGATTTTTACCTCCATCTTTCCTTCATTGTTCATGAGTTTCTAATTACCTACTGAGAACCCAGCTCATAACTCATCTTCCCATGGCTTCAAGACCTGACATACTTCTGTCACCTAACACTGACTTCCATTTACCCATTTGCCTCTTGCAGACAGAGAAACTAGAAAGAAGAAATGAGTAAAGCGTTGGATTTCACTAATGCTTCCTTAGCAGTATACAGAAGTGAACAAGAGTGGGGATGAGTCATGAGCATCCTCGGCCTCAAGGCCCCTCCCTAGCTGTAGTCCAGCCTGAGGTGGAACCAGATGAAGGCTCAGGAGACCAGGTGAAGCCAGAGCTGAGGGTTTGAATGCAGGATTGCTGCTCAGCCTTGAGTCATCCTGCCAGTTAGGAAGAGCAGGGCCTGAATTAAGCTGTAGTCAGAAAAGTAGGCCAATTGGGGTGTTGTCCTCTCTCTTGTGGTTATTACACAAACAAAAAGCAGAAATGGAAATGCCTTCGTTCTCCCCCTTAACAGATCAGATGTTTTTATTTTTCCAAGCTGCTTTCCAGGCCCTGGTGACATTTATGCAAAAAATGTTACCCTGTGGTAAACACAGTTAGGGCTCAGTTCTGAGTTCAGCTGTTCTCCCTTAAGCTCACATACTGAGCACGTTTGCATGTTGTTACACACACTTCATCGCCTTAATCGTCACACAACATCTCCCTGGGTGGTGTCACCAATATCGCCAACAGTTGGTGAGTATAGTTTCCAGGAACTTGCGTGCTTATGGTCATTGTTCACATTATTTGAAAAGTTTATTCATCTGTTAAACACTGATGATCACTGTGATAGGTTTTGCATTTCCTTGGTAAGTAGGAAGGGTGATTCTGCAGAGATTCTTCCATTTTTCAATTACAGCTCCTCTTGCTTGAGCTATCTGTCTGGGATTCAGGGCTTCCCTGGACCTGCCCCTGTGGGTATGCTCTTCACACAGGTGAACTTGGGTTTGTCCAAGTTTCAGGGGATATGACAATTGCAAACTTTGTACTTTATCCCAGGTGAGCCTTCCTTCCTTTTTCTACTGTAACAGTAGCAATAGAGTCATTGTAAGACAAATGATGTAACCGTTGAAGCATTTATAGCCATCCCTAGGGCTTAGTGCTTCATGTACGTGGGGAAAGAGGGAATAGTCTTTTTTTTTTTTTCCTGTGTTGCTGGGAATTGAACGCAGGACCTTGTGTTTAGTAAGCAGGTACTTTACCAGTGAATTACATCATTAAGACTGTGTGGCAACAAATCTTAACCCAGTCTTGCTTGGATTCTGATCCTGGCTGTTGGGTTTCCTCCTCTGCAAAGCTGAGATAAATATGACCTGCCTCCCCCGGTTATGCAAATGAGGAATAGAGCTTAGCAGACAGAAGAAGCAGCAGGATTCTACACCAATAACTGCTGACACTGGTGATCTCTTTTATGTCAGGCCCTGTGAGGGTGACTGGCCTTCCTGCTTTGTCTGAATTTGTCATGGGTTTAGAACTGAAGGTCCCATGTCCTGGGAATCCTTCAGTCCCAGACAAACTGGGATGGTTGCACAGTCAAGTACAGTAAGATTTTTTTTAAATGATTTCATATCATCATTCCAACACCTCTTTGCTTTACATAAACAGAAATGGGAATTCCAACTCATTAAGAAATTTGCCCAGGTGACACAGGAGGCGAGAGGCAGAGCCAGCTGCCCCTGAGTTGAAGTCATCACACTTAGTAAACTGCTAAGATTCCATCTGGAAGCTGATTCATCGTCACCTGACATCATCTCCCTTTATAGTTGTAATAAAATACACTCTCTATAAATGTTCCCATTTTCCCTACTTTTACGTGTACATTGCAGCAGCTTTAAGTGCATTCATGGGGTTGTGCAACTTCACCACCATCCGTTTCCCCAGTCCATCTTTTCACAACATAGGAACGTCATCAGCTTTTGATGACACAAGGGTCAGTAATGAGTGGCTGTGGCTGCATACACGTCACCTCCTCTCTTCTGAGTGTGTCAGTGAAGCACTACCGAGCACCAGCCGCTGAGGTCAGAGGTAAAGAGGTCAGCATTGTAATTGAGAGTGTTTGGAAGAGAGACATTGGGACCCCACAGGGCCTGGCTTTGGTAAACTCTCCATCATCCTATGACCAGAGCCAAACCAAAGCCTGCTAGCTTATCCCCAGTTCAGACAGAGCCTTCTGAAAGCACAGCTTTTCAGTCTTGTGCTGCGGGACTCCACTGGGGAGACTTCCTACTATTCACCTCTCCTTGAGCTCCTCAAATTCTTGTCCCATTTGCTTTGTCTCAAGCAGACTCCAGGAGGTGGAGACACTGTGTCACTGTGCCTGTACCTGACGTTGTATGACTCCACTGCCTATACGAGCTCCAAGCAAGAGCAGGGGGCCTAGCGCTCTGGGGCTGCGCAACCTATGGCATAGGAACAGTTTCCAAAGATGAAACAGTCAGTAGACTGAGTTATACAGTGCATAGTAGTTGTGTGTTTTGAACGCCTGGCTAAGTACTCTTCATGGAATAATAATACTTGCCACCTGCTCATCTCTAAGGACTGGCAGGTGGTGGAGACCTTCATGGTCAAGTGCAGACACAGGGAGACAGTATCTACACTTTGGGCATCTGCAGTCTACAGAGGGTCTAAGACAAAGCAAGTGGGGACAAGATGCCTCTGATCCATCTGTCTAGTAACTCCATGTCCAAGTTTCAGGTTAGAACAGGGTTAGCTTGTCTCTTCTTGTGGGTGGGAGGGAGGGTGTTCTATATGTCTTCCAATGCAAACAATAATCAGATTCCCTTCTCTTTTTCATGTATGTGTGTGTACTTATTTATATGCATGTGTACACACAAGTGCACAGGTGTGCCACCACACCTGCCATATACGTAGCTGCTGGGAATCTGAGCTCTAGTTTTCTTTTCTTTTTCTTTTTTTTTTTTTTTTTTTTTTTGCTTTTCGAGGTAGGGTCTCATTCTAGTCCAGGCTGACCTGGAATTCACTATGTAGTCTCAGGGTAGCCTCAAACTCACAGCGACCGTCTTACCTCTGCCTCACAAGTGCTGGGATTAATGACATGCACCAGCACACCCAGTTTGAACTCTGGTTTTCATACTTACCTGGCAAGCACTTACTCAGGAAGCCATCTCCTGAGCCCACATTCCAGCATTTTAACCACTGAAAAGCTGGAGTGAATTCAGAAGAGAGTGACCAGGTGGGTGAGTGGTTTGAAAAAAAAAAATAACCACCACCACAAGTCTGTACCCATCCTGCAGAGCTCTGCAAACATGGAGCTCGGGAGGCTGAAGGGGGCCTTGCAGAGAGATGAGTGCTCGTGTCACCTTACAGAACATTTGACAGCAGCTGGGGACAGGCAAGTAGGAAACACACATGGTGGTTTTTACATCTAGGGAGATCAGCAGATGGGGTAGGGCGAGCTGTGCAAGAACCCCTGGATTTGGATGTGATGTGGTCAGAGGAAGCTGAGAAGGTGGGCAAAGGACAAGACCCTTCCAGAAGAGCATTTCCTGTTTATTCACTATAACACAAGCAAAAGTGCCTGGCATGGTGGCTTGGCCGGGGATAATTTGTAATCAACATGGTGTCCTTGACCTTCCTGGGTCTCCCTCCCTCGGTTAACTGGTTTAATAGTGATGAGTCATTTACTCTGACTTCATTATGTCCTCAACTGAGCATCTCCTCAGCCTTTCTTTGTCTGCTGCCTGACCTTCAGGGGGCTCATTTATGTTTATGTCTCCTTTCTTCTCCCCTCTGTGGATTGTGGTTTTCCGGGAGAGAAGTCAATTCTGCTTTAAGAGAAAATGGAAAAGAAACAATTATTCAATAGATGATAAATCCCATTTCCTCTCTCTTTTTTCCAAAAAATGAGTTGTTCAATTGCATGTTCAGAGTGACCCTCATGCTTGAAATACCAAACTTCCTAGATTCATGCCTCAGAAGAACCTGGGTGTGTGCCTGGCATTTTGTCTGTTTTCCACTTCACTGCATTGGCACGGAGAGGGGTGGGGGCTCCTAATCACTACACTTTGCAGGCCAGGCCTGTGTTCATTTTATTGCTCTCCACAGGTACAAACGTCTGCCTCATACCTCCTGGACTTCTGGTCACCCTCCAGGACTCTGCCCCTCTGGATGCCTTTGCCATGCTGGTAGCTTTGGGAAGAATGCCTTTGCTTTCATAGTGCCTTGACTATGTGCAACCCCCTGGGATGCACAGCCCCACCCCTTTCTCTTGGAAACCTACAAAAGCCCTGGCTCAGGCTGGTAGGTATCTTCCCTTCTGTTGGAGAGCTTCTGTACCATCTGCCGCACTCTGTGGCTGCTCCTGCATGTTTGGGAACCCTTGTAGCAAAGGACTCTGACATTCTGTCTTATTCATCCTTGTTTCTCAAAGTCTTTGAGTAGTACAGTGCAGGGCTTGGAGCAGAGGCTCCAAAAACACATATCAAAGAGAAGCAGATATCCTCTGCTTGCTAGAGACATCTGATCCTTGCACCCTGGAAGGCATACTTGTGAGTTTCCCTTGCAGACGTGAATGCATGTGTGTGCACACCCACAATGCACTCGGAGCCTTCCCTGGTTTTCCATTCCCTGGCTCTGCCTGGCACTTAGGAAGTGTCCACTGAATGAATGCAAACATACCTATGTACACATATATGCATATATAGAGTTAAATCTAGATTGCATACAAGAGAAAATAAGATATTTTCTTTTCTCATTAATTTTCTTGCTCCTCTCTCCACTCCCCACTGAGACCCTATCCTTCCCTACATCATCCCTCTGCTTTGTCATGTATATGTATAGACATATATATACACCTATGTATTTACATTTGCATTTTAAAATATTTTATTTAATTGAGAAAGAGAGAATATGGATGCACAAGCTCTACTGGCCACTGCAAACAAACTCCTGATGCATGTACCTACCACTTTGTGCACTTGGCTTTACATGGGTACTGGGAAACTGAAGCCAGGCCAGCAGGCTTTGTAAGCAAGCACCATTAACCACTGAGCCATCTCCTCTACTTTAAATCTACATTTTTATATGAGAAAAAAAAAGCAATATTTGTCTTTCCGAGTCTGGTTATTTTACTTAATGTGATGAACCCATCCATCTTCTTGCAAATGACATAATTGATGTGACATTTTCTTTATCCATTTATCCATGAGGTTGGTTCCATATCTTGGCTATTGTGAATACTAAGTAAGAAGTGGATATACAAGTAGCTCTGTGATATGTTGACTCAGAGCCAGTTGAGTATATACCCAAGAGTGACCTGGCTGGGTAACACAGGAGTTTGACTTTTGGTGTTTTGAGGCTGCTCCACACTGACTTCCAGAGTGACTGCACCAGTTTGCATTCCCACCAAAAGTGAATAAACCTCCCTCTTTCCCCACACTCTCATGAGCATTTTTGTCATTTGTTTTCTTGATCACAGCCACGCTGACTGGCATGAGATGGAATTTCAATGTAGTTTGAATCGGCGTTTCCCTGATGGCTAAGGACTGTTTTTTCATATATTAATAGACCACTTGTATTTCTTCTTTTGAGAACAGCCTGTTCAATCATTTGTCCATCTACTGATTGAGTTGTTTGGTTTTGTGCATTTAACTATTGGAGGATTTATTTATTCTACATATTAATCCACTATCTGATGTGTAGGGTAGGCAAAGATTTTTTATCCATTCTGTAGATTTTCTCTTTACTGGTGATTTTTTCATTTGATGTACAAATGCTTTTAATTTCATTTAATCCTATTTCTCAATTCTTGAGATTATCTCCTGTGCAACTGCAATTTTGTTTAAGGAAGTCCTTGCCAGTGCCTTTATCTTGAAGCATTTTCTTATTGTATAGATTAATTTCTTATTGCTGTGAACAAAAATACCTGACCAGAAGCAATTTAAGGAAGGAAAGGGTTTAATTTGGTGTACAGTTTCAAGGGAGAAGTTTCATGGTGGCAGGAGTGGGAACACAGCTGGTCACATTGTGCTCACAATCATGAAGCAGAGAACAAACAGGAAGTTGGACCTGACCTGTCTATAAAACCTCAAGGCTCACCCTCAGTGGCACACTTCTTCCAGCAAGGCTTCCTGGTAGGGTTGGATGAGCCACAGCTCTCTCGCTGCATTCTGAAAGATACAAACAGAATCTCCATCAGGGAGTGAGATCAGTATAGGTTAACTGAGATACACATTTCTGAATTAGCTAGATTCTATTGTTAGTAGCTTTTTTGTAAATCACTCGTATAGTGCATCTCTCTTTGGGGGCCCAAGAGTTTGGTTCCCAGTGCATTTCGCCCTGAGTCCCCAGTTCCAGTTAAGGGCTCCCCCTCACTGAGTGGATGATTTGGCTGAATTAAAAGCTGTTGTCTACCTCCCTCAGGCTTTGGCTCCTCCATTGCACAAGTGCTCTTTTCTTGGTTCACTATTCTCTCCCAGTAGGAAGTGTGTTCAGCCTACTCATGGAGGCAGACTGCGTTTCATGTCAGTGGTCTTTGTTTTCTCCAGCTGTCATTGACCAGCTTCCCCTGGCAGTTTATGCAGTGCCTTCCAGCACTGCACTGACTATCATCTGGGGGCTGGTTACCGTTTTGGACCTCACAGGGTCTCTCGGTGCTGATAGATGGCTTTCTGTGGTTTCTTCAGCAATAGGATCCTACCTCAGGCCTGGGGTGGGCATTCAAGAGCTTTGACAGAATCCTGTCTTGTTTGTGGGACCTCATGGCTCACTTTTGTCAACAGCTCAGGGAGGGAAGGAGCCAGTGACTGGGACCAGGAGTTGCCAGACTGATTGTCATGGTTTGATACAGGTGTCCCCCACAAACAAATGAATGTGTTCTGATAGATCGATCCTCAGCTGATGGCAGTTTGGGTTTTACAACCTCGATGAAGCTGTGTTGTTGGGGGCGGGCTTATGGGGGTTATAAGCCAGCTCCCCCTTGCCAGTGTTTGGCACACCTTCCTGCCGCTGTTTGCTGTGGCAGAGGTGATGTCCAGCCCTCTGCTCATGCCATCGTTTTCCCTGCCAGAATGGAGTCTCCCCTCGAGTCCGTAAGCCAAATAAACCCATTCCTCTACAAGCCGCTTTTGTTTGGGTTCTTTCTGTGCAGCAACTAGAAAGCTGACTCCAACAGTTTTGGTACCAGGACGTGGGGTCATCTGTTGCTGCTGGAACCCTGATCTTGTGGCTTTGGTTTTCTGGAAGTGATCTACAGGAGGAATGTGGAAGGATTTGAACTCTCAGCCTAAGAGATGCCTCGCAGTGTTGTGAGTACAGCTTCATGGATCATTCTGTTCAGAGTTGAAAGACCTGAACGTAATGAGAACTATGGACTGTGAGGTTTGGCTTACGAGGGGGAGAAAGAACTTTATCCGGACTGTGCCAGAAGCAGTTTGCGTGAGAGGCTTGCTGTGTTCTGCCTGCCTATGTCCTGGGAACCTGTGCCGGGTTGTGTTACGTAAAGATGGACTGGTGTGAGCAGATGGAGATGGCACAGAAAGAAGATCTTTGGGTCGAAACTGCTGCCCGTTCACCTGCAATTGTTTGAGAGATGAAAACCATTGAGATTGGGCCAGCTGGTCTGCATTGGAACAACAGGAAGAATGCGGACTCTTTGAAGTAAGGGGCCTGAATGCTTTGTTCCC
>PVHP010001541.1:0-95474 GCA_004024765.1 Zapus hudsonius | reverse complement strand
AGTTACACAAGACTAAAAGAAAACTAGAGCTGAGGGCTGAGAGCTGGGAGATTACTGTGTGCGGAAGTAAATGAATGGATGAAGGTCACCCATATGAGACAAACGGGCTGTTTATTCAGAACTCACTATACCAGTGGGATGGGTTGCACTGCCTGCCTTTGGCAGGGTGAGAAAGTAGCAGAAAAGAGAGGCATGCTGGCCAGAGTGTTTGGGGTGGAGGAATTGGAGTCTGTATTGTGGGGAGCTGTTATTTGAGCCTTAAACTGCGTCAACATTTGTTTTGAAGGTCTCTGTTCTTCAGCCTACTAACTAATGCTAGTTTCTATCTCTCTCCTAAACTTTCTCTGCCTGCAGGCTTCCTCCTAGAGATCACATGACCCTTGCTGTGGCCAGGCTACCTAGAAACCTGGTTATGCTAATTCCTAGTAACCACCCCTGTAAAAAAGTTACTTAAGTGATGCTTGCCTGGGACATAAATGAGTTTGATTGGAATATCAACTTGCTCCATTCTCTCGTGTCTCTTGTTCCCCTCATTCTCACCCCTTCTCTAGGGCCCTCGCTGTGACCGATGACCCACGGGTGGCTTAGGACACTGTATGAGGAAGTATGGCACCTTGATGATTGGTTTGAGGGTCATAGGGAGCTTACTCTGATTGGTCCTAAATTGGAAGTAGAATCAAAACACAAAAGCAGGCAGATTTGACCAAGCCCTGAGCACTCTTAGCAGTTAACTTCTGGAGGGGCTATGGTTTAGCTTTGGCTGTTAGCTGAAAGTTCTGATCTCTAAAGTGATGGATTTAGGAAGGGGGCCTTTGGGGAGGGGATTAGGCCATAAGGTCTCTGCAGAGTGGTCTTAAGGTCCTTTATACAACAGGAATGAGGGAACTCATTCATCCTGCCACCAGGTGAAGAAGGTGTCATTTGTGGACCAGGAAGTAGATCCTCACCAGACACCAAGTCTGCTGTCACCTTGATCTTGAACTTCACGACCCTTTCAACTGTGAACAGTAAATCTCTGTTGCTTGTACAGTGTTTTGTATAGCAACTCAAATGGTCTAAGCTTCTTGGCCTGGTTTCTCCAGAGATTGTGGGGTTTATGGTCATATATGATTGTTTTGTATGTTTCGTCTCTCAAAATAGAAAAGAAATTGCCCAGTTTATCTTAATAACTCCACAATAGTACTTTGGTTCTATTTAAAGATAATGTCCATTTAGTTCTATCTTACTGTATGTAAATTCCTTGAGGGTGATTGTAGTAAAGCTATTTAAATAATGCAATATATCCATCCATATATAATATTACCTGCCATATACCCACAAAGCTGCTGACCAAGCTTCACCCTAGCATTGCAATGGTGATCTCCAAGATTCATACACATATCAACATTCACCACTTATATACTTCAAATGTCTTAAAATTAATTTCTTTATTTGTAAGCAGAGAGAGGGGGAGGGTCTCTAGGCACTGCAAATGAGAGAAGAAGGAGAGAGGGAGGGAGGGAGGGAAGGAAGAAGGGAGGGAGGGAAGAAAGGGTCAGGGCCAGATACAAAAAGTGGTGCATTCATATGGAATTTGTTTGCAGTGGCTAGAGGCCATTCTCTCTCTCTTTCTCTCTCTCTCTTTCTCTTTCTCTGTCTCTGTCTCCCTCTCTCTGCTTGCAAATAAATAACTTTTAAAAATGAAATAAAATATCAATCTAAATTTTGTTATTGCCCATGAGCAACATTGGATGAGAGGGTGAGAACTGTTCTTAGTGTAAGGTATAAGAGAAATGTGGTAAGTAAATTGGATTTTGTTTTGAGGCTTTGGGGACCCCCCCCACACACACACACTTGCAGAATATTAGGCAGTGAGTTATGTGACTAGATTTGTAAAGGAAGGGCAATTCATTTGGTAGCATTGAGAATGAAGAGAGACAGAAGATGCAAAAGGCACAGTAGAGCTGGAGGTGGGACTAACTAGAGGCAGGGCAGCTGGGAGGTTAAAGGCAGTGTTGTAGTCAACAAGTTGCTGTACAGAAAAGAACCCGACCCAAAGGCAGATGATAGGAGGAATGGGTTTATTTTGGCTTACAGATTTGAGAGGAAGCTCCATGATGACAGGGAAAACGATGGCATGAGCAGAGGGTGGATATCACTTCCACCACAGCATTGCAAACATTGGCAGGAAGGTGTGCCAAACACTGGTAAGGGGAAGCTGGCTATAACCCCCATAAGCCCATCCCAACAACACAGTCCCAACAAGGTTCCAGTTCTAAAAGTGCCATCAGTTGGGGATCAAGCATTCAGAGCACATGCACTTGTGAGGGACGCCTGGATGAGACCTTCACAAACAGTGCTCCATGGGGTAATGAAGATAGTGGCAGAAGAGAGCATATTTATTATCTAATGTTGTTGATAAGGATTAATAAGAATTCCTAACAATCAACATATATGGATGACATTCTTATCATTCCAAAGTATAGATGGTAAGTCTCTACCTTAAGGCAGCTTGGATTACAAGTGTTTTTACAATAAAGCAACAGTGATATTTATTAAGTAAAAATCATTCTTTTTAATTTTTTAAAATATCATGAGTTGGGCTGGAGAGGTGGCTCAGTGGTTAAGGCACTTGCCTCTAGTGCCTAAGGCCCCAAGTTCAATTCCCCAGTACCCACATAAGCCAGACCCACAAGGTGGTGGCCCTGGTTCTCTCTCTCTCTCTCTGTCTTCTGTCTCTCTCTTCTTGAAAAATGAATAAATAAAATATTTTTAAAATATCATGAGTTGCCGGGTGTGATGGTGCACGCCTTTATTCCCAGCACTTGGGAGGCAGAGGTAGGAGGATCACCATGAGTTCAAGGCCACCCTGAGACTACAAGACTACAGAGTGAATTCCAGGCCAGCCTGTGTTAGAGCGAGACCCTACCTCGAAAAACAAAAAACAAAACAAAACAAAAACAAACAAACAAAAAAGAAATACAGGAGAACATCACAGGAGATATTTGACACTTTACTATAAAATGGGGTGGGGATTGATGGCATCTGACAATTATGCTAATTCAAGTACTCTGAGCATGTTTAAGGGAGGGTTGCTAAACTATGTTAGTGTAGTAAGTGACTTTCACATTGATATTTTCAGTTTATGATATGTGCTTATTAGGATGTAACCCTGTCTAAGGCTGAACATCATCCATAATTCTGCTCCTGGATCTAGTCCCTGCCCTTGAGTCTCTCCTCTCTTTGGGACCCCAGGCTTGCAGTGAGCTGCCTGAGTGCCTCTCCATCTTCTCTTTGTTCCATCTTCCTTCGGTTTCAAAACCAGGGAAGCAGGTCAGAAGTGAACTGCACATCCCTTCAAACCTCTTTAGAAGGAGATCCACACGTTCATGTACAATGGGATGCGGTTATAAGCGTTAATCGAGTTAAGAATTAAGTACATCATGACAATTGTTTGTTTGGCAAATTGTGATCTGGGATGAAACCTGCCAGGAGATGCTAAAGTAGGTGGAGAACAGTGCTGCTGAAGCCCGAGGACTGGCGAGAGGCTGGTGTGCCCTATGCGTGCCTTGAAGGGCACTGCACTAGAGCTCCAGGACTGCCAGCCACGGGGCAGAGTGACTTCTGCGTGGGGAAAGGGCTGGACACCCGTCCAAGGGGCCCAGCAACAAGAAGGGTGGTGTCTTAGCTCTGGATTTTCACAGAAGGCATGGGAGCTTGTTTAAAGGGTTATTGGGACCCCAGAGAAGAACTTCCCGTTCTTACAGCATGGTGGGAAAGAGCTCCTTAGGGGAGCCACATTGGGAAGCAAATTGGAAATAAGGGAGATCAAGCCTTCTAGAGAGCCAGAGGAGAGATGGGAAACTGGCTGCTGGTGGGACAATTGGAAGTGAGGAAATTGAACATGACAGATGATGACAGGGCCTCCGGTGACTTGCCTTCAAGTGCCCTCTGGCTGCCATTGCGGTTGAAGAGCTACATGAAAAAGCCAGTGACAAAAGACTATAGCACGCATTACATAAGTTCGTTTATTTTAAATGTCTGGAAAAGGAGGCTACTGTGTTAGGAAGGCAGATGGTTACCACTAGGCTGGGGGAATGGGCTGCTCAGGAAAGCAGTTTCTGGCTTGATTAAGAAGGTTCTAAAATTCTGAAGATCCAGTTTCGTACACAAGAGGGTGCTATCGACCAAATAACAATTTGTCTATGGCGATCAGCATTGCGCAAAGGGAATCTGCTGTGGGCCAAGTAGTTATCCAGGCCAACCGCATCTCAAGTCTCATTGATACATGAATTTGCTTATGGACGCACAAGATCTTTTTGTAAGGACATAACACAGACGTGAGGGAGAGGACAGTGTGTTTGTTTTGAACATGTGATGGTACTATTGAAAACATTAGCAGAATTGATGATAGAGAGATGTTTACTGGGTGGGCAAGGTCTCCTCTCGGCTGTTCATCTCTCCAGATAATTTACGGAACATGTTTCTAAATATTACTAGAACTCCCAAAGATAGTTTTCCATCATTAGCATCGTTTGCCAATGACAATGTAGGCTCTTAAAAATCTCTAAACCAAGGCTGGGGAGATGCCTCAGCAGGCAGTGCTTCTTGCAAGCACAGAGTGCCCTGGGTCTAGAGCTTGCAGTGCCAAGAGGCCCTGTGTACCCAGATCAGTAAAACTACTTTCCTGGCTTTACTACGTTATGGCTGGTTAAAATACAAGGAGTTCTTTCCGTCTCAACTTTGTTGAGATTTGCTCACTGTCCTAATATCATCTACTTTAGAGTATGAGATCCTTTAGTTCCTTTGTTTCTTCGCTTATTTTTGCCGGGTTGACCTGTCCATTGAGAGATAGTGGTGTGTGTGTTGTGTGTTGAAGTCTCTTTATTATTGCTGGGTTGGGGTTAATCTGTGACTTCATGTTCAACGGTAGTTCTTTTATGAAGTTGGGTGCCCCTGTGTTCAGTGCATATATATTTAGGGTTGTAATGTCCTCTTGGTAGATTGACCCCTTGATCAATATGGTAGGGTCTGGCCCAGGCTGACCTGGAATTCACTATTCCCAGGGTGGCTTTGAACTCACACTGATCCTCCTACCTCTGCCTTCCGAGTGCTGGATTAAAGACTTGGCCTTCTTCTAGAATTTTATTGAAAATATTTCCTGTTTCTTTGGTGTGAAGCTTTTCTCCTTCCTATTATTTATCAATTTGGTATTTTCATGGTGTCTCAAATCTTTCATGTTCTGCTTACACATTTGTATGAATGTATCATTGATTTTGACTGCCTCATCTATTTCCTCTACCTTATTGATACTCGAGCTGATACGGGGAAACATTGGCACAGTTATATTTGTTTTTTACCGTTGAATTTCCCCCCCGGAGTTCGTGTCCTCTAATGCAAAAGAATTATACACAGGGACAGAAATAAGTCTTATTACACCTTTATTCAAGATTAATTAGTTAAGGGGAAAGGAAATTGGATGGAAAGGCCACCCAGCCACCATGTGGTGAGGTTCATAATATCATATTATTTAAAGAAACATGGGAAGTTACAGAGTTCTCCTGTCACCAGTGTGGGGAGAACACGTGGAGAGTCTAACAGAACTTATGTTGTTCAGCTAAATAAGCAGAAGAAGAAAAGATAATGGAGAGCTCCCATCATGAGAAGGAGAGGTTCAGGAGGGAAAAAGTCTGGAGCCATTAGCTGGTGTGGGGAAGGGCTTACCTTCCTAAGGCCTGGATATTCAGCAATCTCTCTACTCCATTGCCATGTTGGGGAAGAGACCGGCCTTCCTCTAGGGAAGTTCATTACGTTCTCCCCAGGTGAGTCAGAGAGACAGCTGTTGTTTTTTTTCTTCAGCATTTCTATCTTGTGTTTTTTAATTCTTTGTGATTTCCTCATGAGAAAGCTAAGGGCCTTGGCATTCTTGGTGGCAATATATTGTTTTGATTGTGTGTGTGTGTGTGTGTGTGTGTGTGTGTGTGTGTGTGTGTGATTTGCATTGGGATTTGCCTTCCTGGAGATACTCCAATAGTGGAGAATGCCAGGAATCTCACAAGGTAGCAGCAAGGTTGGGGAGGGGTCAAAGTGTGGAAGCCAGAGGGGGTGGGCTTTAAGGTCAAGTGGGCATTTAGGCAGTGGGAGATGATGTAGGTTTAATCACAGCAGGTGGGGGTGGGTCACGCCTAGCAAGTGCCCACACCTTCAAGCCCTCTGGAGCAAGGTGCTTGGAATACCTGCAGAGTGACTGGGCTTGTGGGGGAGACTTGCAGGGGCAGGAGCTGTGGGGAATGGACTCACTGGCAGAAATGTGGTGTGACTGGGCCGGCAGGAAAGACTCATGGGAGCAGGTGCTAGGGGAGGTACCAGGGAGTGAATGAAACCTTAGAGGGGTTAAAATAGTTTAAATTCTTTACATTTTAATTTCGGTTTTTGAGAGCAGAACTGTGCTTTGGTGATCAAACCTTCATAAGGTGTTAGTTTTGTAAAATAAGCGATAAAGGTGTAGAGAACATTAAATATGGTAGAAAAAGAGTTCTGATCTATAACACTGTTATCGATTGAACAGTCACATGGCTAACCAGTGGTTTTCATCCCATGCCAGGACAAAAATCTACCTCCTTTGGAGTTAAGGGTTCAAAGGAGTTAAAAAGATTTAATTCAAATTTAGTTTGTGTATTTTTTAAAAAATATATTTATTTGCAAGCAGAGAGAGAGGAGAGACAGAAAATGGGTGTGCTATGTCCTCAAGCCACTGCAAACGAACTCCAGATGTACGTGCCACTTCATGGATCTGGCTTTACATGTATACTGGAGATTCGAACCCAGGTCATTAGGCTTTGCAGACAGGTGCTTGCCTTAACTGCCGAGCCATCTCTCTAGCTCCTCAGTGTATTTTCCAACCCAATAAAAATACATGTTCTAATGTGTTTCACACTCTATTTTTTCACATCAGACTATTTATTCCTATTACCAAGGTAATTTCTTTGTGTAGACTTTAGAATATAAATTCAGCTACCTCTAATTAAAAGATTCTCTAGCCAGATGCAGTGGGTTAATCCCAGCACTTGGGAGGCAGAGGTAGGAAGATTGCAGTGAGACTACATAGTGAATTCCAGTCAACCTGGGCTAGAGTGAGACCCTAACTTGAAAAAATAAATAAAATAGAATAAAAATAAAAAGATCCTCCAGGAAATTGTGTGCAGGGTTTGATTGGTTAGTTTTGGTTTGTTTTTGCAGGGTCTCATATAGCTCAGGATAGCCTCAAACTTGCTACCTAGCTGAGGACTGCTTTGAACTTCTGATCCTCCTGCTTTTCCCTTCCAGATGCTTGAGGTGTAGGCATGGGCCACCATGTCCAGCTCAAGAAATTTGTGTTCCAAAACTTATTTGTACCAATGAAAATTTTCATAAGCATTGAAATAATCCATCTTATTGAGGTTTTTATCAACTATAACACCTCTGTATTCTTCATATATAATTTAGAAATTTTGTTTTCATGTAATGAATTTGGATAATAATCCTATACAGGGACTCAAATACATTCCAGTGACAAAAATGGATCTTTCACATTATGTGTATTTGTATAACATGTAAAAACTTTAAGAGTCTGGTGCTGGAAAAGGTTGTAATTATCTCCAATTTTTTAATATAATGTTTAGTATGGCTTAGCTTTCTAAAGCAAATGCCACTTTAATACAGTTGTTTTCTGGTGCTGGGGGTTGGAACCAGAACGTCACGTATGCTACATTCATGTTCACCCCTAAATGACAATCCTGGCCCCACAATGGTTAGATGGTGGCTAACGACTGGAAAGTCAAGGAGAAAGTACAACACGGATATTCACATGTGCTCTGCAACCTACCGATGTCGGCAAACTTTAAAGCAGGGATTTGTTTTTAAGCTTCTAATTTAATCATATATTTTTGTGCTTTAAATCTCCATATGTTCCGAGTAATACAATTTAGTATTTCTTGCTCACGTGCACGTGTATGTGTGTGCACATGCGTGTGTATGTGTGCATGCATGTGGTGTATATACATGTACATACCCACGTGGCACCCTGTGAGCTCAGCTGCAGTGATCGGAGGGAAACACTGGATGGCGCTCTAACTCACTCATGTGTTTTTCCTTTGTGACAGTCTCTTATAGAATCAGGAACTTGCCATTTGCCAGCCCCAGGGATACTCAGGTCTCCACTCCCTCAGGACTAGGGTTACAGATGTTCCTGTGATTCTGCAAATTCAAGCTCAGGCAGTCTCAGGTCCCCAAAGGTCTCCATGGTGACATGGAGCACATTTCAGTTCTGATCCATGTCTCCAACCCAGCTTAACATCATTATACACCTGTGTTGTATGTTTTGATAGTTTGGGGACATCCCAGTGATTCTGAATTTATTTTGTAGTTTTATTATAAAAGTTTACACACCAACTCATTATTTTTTTTTTTATTTAAAAATCCACCTCAAAACTCAGTTCTGGATTTTAGTTTTTGTTTAAAAAGAAGCAAACATTTAAAAGCGTCAAATGTCACTAGTCCATGATTCATCTTGTTATGAACACTTAGCTTGTGAACTGGGAAAACAAAACTAGGACATCGATTAGGCACAGTACTGTGGCCAATAAGCCAGAAATCAGGGCACATTGTGGAATTAGGCAACAGTTAAGAGGTCTGAATGGAGGGGCATGAGCTTGAGCTGTGGGCATTCAGGTCTCTATGTCCCCTCCAAACTCTGTTAGGAAGTCTCAAATCAACGCAGAGACTGTAAGGAACCTGGGTGAGAAATGAGCACCCATGTCCGTTCTTTAAATGACGTGGTGAAGACACGGCAAACGGCAGGTGGATGGAACTGTAGCCTCACTGTAATTGGTGGTCTTGAAATCCAGGTCACAGAATGTCACGTTATAGGTGAGGCAGAATTCTATCATTCCTCCAGTGGTTTCAGAAATTTGGCTGGCTGGGGTACATGACAACAAGATATTCCATTACAGCAAGGTTACGGTAGTTTGTGAATTGGGGCGGTGAATATGAGCTACAGTACAGAAATCTTAATTCTTTTACTCAAAAAGCAATAGGTGCTACATCTGAGAATCACTTAAATGACATCTACTTTTATGCAGATATAACACATTAATTGCATAGGGGCTTAAATATAAGGCCAAGAAGAATAATAAGTAACAAAAAATCATAGAAAGGGCACTATGGTGTCAAAAAAACCTTAAAAGTAGTAATCTGAGTTACTGTCTAATTAAAAAAAAATCACAGTATGATGCTGTAACTTAACAGTGAATGTCAGCTGTTTCATTAATTCCAAACTGGAAACCAGTATTAGGACCAACAAAAAACTAAAGCTCCTTGTCTAAACCCGATCAGTGTTTTAGCACGTCAGTGCTCAGCACGTACCTCATTAGTCACAAATCTACCTTCTGCAAATAACATTTAATGCATGTTAACAAGTCTAAGAGCAGACCGCCACTGCATGCTGTCAGTGACTAGCAGGCTTACTTGATAGTGTAATTAGTCAGTCTTTCAAAGGTGCAAGGTCCTGCCCAGCAGAATCTTCACTCAATGAACAAAAACACTGAAATTAGCAAAACAGAACAAAGTCCTACCACTAAAAACTAAATGTACATGAACCAGACACCTAAGTCTTGACACCAGTATATACATTATCCTCAGCATTTGGAAGGCAGTGAAGAAAGAGTCCAAGTATACTTTGTATTTAAGCTAATGGTTATCACCTGAGACTTCAGGTAGGATGCTAACTTATTAACCTACTTCTCATTTTAATGTTGTTAGCCTGTAGCTTCAACAGTGACTTCCAGAGCTAAAAGTAGCTTAGTTACTTTAGTACTGTTATGTAGAGTAGTGTGAGGAAAAAAATAAAAGAACTCACAAAGGGATTCTGTTAAGGTATATTGGGAATACCCAACCAATGTTTAAATGAAAAAGTGCATAAATACAGTAATACTACATGTGTTAGCTATGGGACAGATGCTTCTCTGGGAACTAAAACACCATTTGACCACATTATTTACATGTTATGACTTGTTCAGATACCACAAAGCACCACTTGCAGCCTAATTTGCTTGAATGTGTCTGAAAGGCCCTTTGACTTCTACTGTTTATGTGAGGATTCACTTGAATGGAAGCCTCAAGTCATCTTCAAAGAGGATCGATCTTTACATGGTTCTGGTTTGTCCGGGAGTGGCAGTGTTATATCTTCATTTCACACTCTTGGTTGGTGTTTCAGTCTCTGTGGACTGCCTCCCATCTGTCCAGGCCTCCCGGGTGCTCTTCAGAGCCAAGGTCTTCTGCTGGTCCACCACAACGTAGTCCACCCTCTCATCAGCCACACTGCTGCCTGAGCCGCTGCTCTTTTGCTGAAACACAAACCCCAAAGCTTACACATGCACTAGACAGGCAAAGGGAGGAGAACTGCTGTGAGTTCAAGGCCAGTCTAGACCTAGAGAGTGAGTTCCAGGTCAGCCTACCTCAAAAAGAGGGACACACGGGAGAGTATTACTGAGTAAAACTGAACTCTTACAACAGACATACTCCTGAAATTCTGCTGGATCATAGAGACATTACCTCAATTTTTAACTGTGTCACTTAACTAGACATTGCTTTTGTTAATTTTATAATTATTACATAGAGTCATCCACACTAATACTTTTGTCACAGATGAAATTCAAAGGAAACAGACAGCCAATACCTGGTTTATCCTGACATTCACAGCTAGACTTTAAAAAATGATTTATTATTAAATATTAATATTATATTATTATTAATTATTGAACTATGTTGAACATAGGATAATGCCCATGCTTGCAGCTGGTTTATAAAGATATGAATGAAAGATGGAGACCTTCAGAGAAAAAGTCTTGTTGATTGCAGTTCTTTCATGAATTAGAAAATTGGGGAGGGAGGACATGCATTCATGGAACTAAAGAACTGATTTTTTTTTCGAGGTAGGGTCTCTCTCTAGTCCAGGCTGACCTGGAATTCACTATGTAGTCTCAGGGTGGCCTTGAACTCACGGCGATCCTCCTACCTCTGCCTCCCGAGTGCTGGGATTAAAGGCGTGCGCCACCACGCCCGGTAAGAACTGATTTTTAAAAATTATTTTTATCATTATTTTTCTATGCTTGACTTTGTTTCAGGTCCAGAGAAACATCAGTCAGTCACTTGCTCTTAGAGGTTAAAAAATTTTTTTGTAAAGTATTAAAAGAGCAATATACTCCAAAGGCTGAAGCCATTACCCTTAAATTTCAACTGGATACTAGATATCTAAGACAAACATGCATCAATGCCCAGCTGGGCTCACTAGAGAATAAGGACAGAGCTAGGCTGTAAGGGCGGTAGAGGGAGGAGGGATGAAATAGTAATAGGTAAAGAAGTAGAAAAATCAAAGTAGATATAATGTAATAATAACAAGGAGGATAATGCTGTCTACTTGGTACATTTAAGAAAAAGTAAAATCAAAATTGTGGACAAAAATAGCACATAACTATATTTTCTTCATTCTAAGGAGAGCAAAGGCATTGATAAGCTGTAGTTTGTTCAGCCATCATTTCAATGGTAGCCACTATGAGTAGAAAGTGTAAAGCTTTCCTATTTTCACAAAAGAAACTAAATTTATCAGTGTCCATAATTTGTTGCTTGTGATTTCAGAAATAATATCAAATAATAAACTTTCTGAAAGGAGGAGTTTCTGGAGAGTGTGAGCAAATGGCTTTGCTTACCTTGCGTGGTGGTGTGGACTTCCCAGAATCCAAGTCCAGGTCCAGGTACTCCACCTGCTTGTCCCCCTTGGGCTTGACCATAGGACTGCTTCCTCCATCCAGGCTGCTAGTGCCGAAGAGATTCTGAAAGTACAGCACAGTAGAACCAGCCATCAGACACTCAGGAGACACGTTCCTTGTTGCACAGAGTCTTGCTGTCTGGTCCAGGCTGGCTTTGAACTCCTGAGATCAAGTTCCATCGGTTAAGACAGGAACATCAAGCCACAGCTGGCTACAAAAGCTCAATGTATATATACTTACATAATTCAAGTACTGAGTTATGAAGCTGATGGAGGAGGAATGCGAGTTTGAGGCCAGCCTGAGCTACATAGTAACACTGTATTTCAAAAAAAAATTATATACGTGCTCAATTATATCTTTATAGTGATGTATTGCTATACTTATTGAAACTTTCTACATTTAATTTTAAAGCTTTGACACAAATTTAGTCTGGAGGAAGTGTGTTACCAACAGGCTACAGATAATGACTCCATGGGGAAGTTCATCTGGAATGTTACCAGTGGATTTCTTCTACCTTCTCGTTGCCTGATCCAGACTCAGAGAAGGAACTGGGTGATACAACTATTCTCAACTTCTGATAAACGAGGAACATATAAGATGGAGGAAAGAGTAAGGACAAAAAAGGACACGCTGCGGACTGTGCAGCCTTTAATCCCAGCACTTGGGAGGCAGAGGTAGGAGGACTGCTGTGGGTTTGAGGGCACCCTGAGACAACCTAGTACATTCCAGGTCAGCCAAACCAAACACGACTAAGAACAAAAAACCTTTAGGGCAGATGCAGGAAAATGACAAAGTAGGCTAGCAGAATATTAGGAGATGCTAAAAAAAAAAAAATGGCCCATGGCATACAAATCTCAGAAAGTTCTTTTGTTCCATGAATGCATGTCCTCCCCTCAGCCATCTGACTGTTTTGGGAAACGCAGCCTAACTCTGGCCTAAGGAACTGTGTTCTGCTTAAAGCTTTAACAAAGCATTTAATCTTCTCTGTATGTATACCGGATTTGTATGATCTTGTCTCAACTTTCCTAGGACTATACACATTGGATCCTGTGAATCTACATGGAATTCCACGAACACTTTAAGTTCCAAGATGATCCCAGCTGTGATCTAAGGAAGCACTGTGGAGCCCACAGGGAACCCTTGCAGTTGGCAGTGTAGGGGAGCAGGGCAGGGCACACATGACTTCATTGTGTTGGCACTGTTCACTCCTAACTAAATACTTCACGAGTTTACTGGGTAGTTTTTATTTACTTCTGGCAAATAAAATACTTTCTGGCTTCATGTGACAGGGTATAAAATATATGCATTTGTATTTTCTTTGACTTCAAATTAAACTTTCTTTCTAGTTTTTTTCCTCAGCTGACTCTGACCCATACCAAAACATACTGTCAAACTTTTCTGTTTTGGGCTGGAGAGATAGCTTAGTGGTTAAGGTGTTTGCCTACAAAGCAGAAGGACCCAAGTTCAATTCTCCAGTACCCACATAAAGCCAGATATACAAGGTGGTGCATATGTCTGGAGCTTGTTTGCAGTGGCTGGAGGCCCTGGAATGCCCATTCTCTCTCTCTATCTCTCTCTCAAATAAATAAATAAATAAATATTTTTTTAAAAACCTTCCCTGTTTCATAGCTTTTCCAAGGTAATAATAGCTATTTACTATTTGGGGTAACTTACCCTCTAGTACTTTGAAAAATATTCTTACTTTTGTAACTAGAAAATTCATTGGAGGTGAAAATTGATAAAATATCCTGTCACATAGTATTTAGAATTTATTTCTCTTATTGAGATTATTTACTATGAGAAAAACAAGTCAATAAAAATCTAACAAGTTGGAAAACACTGTACATAAGAGGAAAAGTCACCAAAAACAATCTGCCTTGTGAGAGCCGTGGTGGGGGAGAATATCCAGAGGCAAGACACCCCCGAGTAACATCATACTAGGGCCAGGAGAACTGGGCTGACTACTAGGCTATCCATGATCCCCTGCCCCAAGGACTGATCCTGACGGCCCACGGAGGAAGATATCCAGCTGATTGGGGGGATGGGGAAGAGGGGCATTGGGGAACTGGGGATAACAACTCATCGTTTACCCATTAAATAATGTAACTCATTATGGACAAAAAAAAAAAAAACAATCTGCCTGAAGAATCAGTGACATTACTGGTATGATTAGCTGTACTCTAATTCAATACTAATCTAAATATTTCAAATTCTGTTACTCGTTTTTGGGTACTTATGGGTTTGACAGTTTTCAAAGTTAACCAATCTTAGCACAGAATCAAGTTATTTATGTGACTTGGAATATAGTTGTGAGTAAACTGTTTTTGCCTAATGACTGTTAGGGAAGAAAAACAAATTAATTGATAGTATTGGGCTTTGTATAACTGTAAACAGGGTTGTTTTAAAGAAAAAACCACCATAATAACATGCGGCATGTGCGTGCCCTTAAATATGTGAAAGGGTTTTCAGCTGAGCCACAGACACTCTGAACATGGGCCATATCACCTAAGTTCTGGTATGCATGTAGCAGTTTCTAGGCGGCACCCTCTGCTTCCTCTCCCATCCCCCCACACCTGATGCCTGCATGCTGCTGAGGCATATACCTGTCCCATGAACATGTGGCCATGTGCAGAGCTAGAGGTCTGAACCCTGGAAGACTCTAGAATAGAGCTGCCATGACAGCCTGGGTTGACTCTCTCTGGACTTTTGCCCAAGAAAGTAAGAACAAAAAAACAAACAAACAAACAAAAAACTTCTTTCTTAAGTTACTGCTATTCACGTTCAAAATATCAAAATCTTTTTAAAGACTGGAGAGATGGCTCAGTGGCTAAAGGAGCTTGCTTGCAAAATTATTTTTAATTTTAATTTCCAGGAAACAAAATGCTTGCTACTTATTAGAAAGTTCTCATGATTGTGGGTATATGGCCAACTCAAAACAAATTATGTTTCAAATAGGCCTTTCGTCTTTAAGCACACAGGGTTACAAAAAGTTATTACAGATCTTCTGAATAAGACTATCTTACCAAAAGAATACCATGATTTGGGCCTGGAGAATTTCATTATAACATTCCTCAGTGCATTTTCCTGAAGAGGTTAACAAATGAAGACCATTTTAAATGAAATATAGCCAGAAAATTCCTGTTGAACTACTGCATGGGTCTGAAATGTCCTTCAAAGGCTAATGTGTTGAAGGCTTGCTTGGTCCTTTTTTGAAAAAAAAAAAAAAGGTTTTTATTTTCTTATTTGCAGGGAGGGAGAGAGGGAGAGGGATAGGGAGAGGGAGAGGGAGAGGGAGAGGGAGAGGGAGAGGGAGAGGGAGAGGGAGAGGGAGAGGGAGAGGGAGAGGGAGAGAGAGAGAGAGAGAGAGAGAGAGCACCAGGGCCACCACCTTTGATCACTAAATCATTGCCCAGCCACAAAGTTATTAGCACTGAATGTTTTGTTTTGTTTTGAAATGTTTTGCTTTCTATTTATTTGGGAGGGAGGGATCAAGGGGAGGGGATACACCAGGGCTGCAAACCAACTCCTGACACATAAACTACTTTGTGCATCTGGCTTTATGTGGGTACTGGGGAATTGAACACCAGGCCAGTAGGCTTGGCATGCAAGTGCCTTAACTGCTGAACCATCTTCCAGACTGAAGCCTTCAGGTCATTGGGGATGTGTCCTGGCAGGACTGTGAGACCTTGATTGGTCTCCTCACTCTGCTTCCCAACCCTGAGGTGAGTGGATTTTCTGTGGCCATGATGCACCAGTACAGGCCTAAAGCAACAGCTCTAATTCACTATGGACTGGAAGTGCCTATACAGTGAGCCAAAGTAAAACTTTTCTCTTTATAAGTTGATTATCTTCAGTGAAAGCTAACACACAAACAAAAAAATATCATTGCTTGGTGTTCAAGGCCAGCCTGAGCTACAGAGTGAGTTCCAGGTCAGCCTGAGAGTGAGACAAAAAAAAACACCTTTATGGTTTTCAACTAATTTACAGTATAATTTGATTTTTAGACTTTATGATACTACCTTTAAGAAAGCATTTTAAAACTTTGTCTTTGAGCTCTGGAGAAGGCTCTGCAGGTAAGAGCACTTGCTATTCTAGTACACAGACCTGAGTTTGATCCCAGCATCCAAACAAAAAGTCAGGCATAACCATCATGCCTGTAACCCCAGTGCTGAGGAAAGGTCACTGGGGCACTCTGCTCATTTAGTCAATGAAAACATAGGGACACCCAACATCTTCCTCTGGCCTCTACGCCTTGTGAGCACAGGTTCATGTACACATCCATATATACACTACTCCAATACACACATCCAAAAAAAAGTATTCTTTGATTATTTTAAGTATAGGAAGAAAGGTGTAACAGTAAGGTTTACTGACTAGAAGAAAAAGCATAGCTGGAATATCAGAGGGTGACTCAAAAAGGGAGAAGCTCGGATGAAGGCTACATACTTGATCTTCACTGGACAGGTTTGGGTTCATGGGAACATAATTCTCTTCGCTGTCATGTGAATCACTGCTTGATGTTGTGCTATGCACTGAATCCGGCCGGGGAGACATGGGAAACCTAGAGGAACTAATGACAGAATTTATCATAAATATAAACCTTGATAAAATATTGAAAATAACTGCCATAAATAAAAGTAAACTGTGACCAGGTATGGTGGTGCACACCTTTAATCCCAGAACTTGGGAGACAGAGGTATGAGAATCACCAAGAGTTTGAGACCACCATAAGACTACATAGTGAATTCCAGGTTGGCCTAGGCTAGAATGAGATCCAACCTCAAAAAAAAAAAAAAAAAAAAAAAAAAAAAAAAAAAAAAAAAAAAAAAAAAAAAAAAAAAAAAAAAAAAAAAAAAAAAAAAAAAAAAAAAAAAAAAAAAAAAAAAAAAAAAAAAAAAAAAAAAAAAAAAAAAAAAAAAAAAAAAAAAAAAAAAAAAAAAAAAAAAAAAAAAAAAACCAAAAAATAAAAATAAAAACTATGCATCCTTTCTGTAATAGCCATTTGCTTATAAGTACTTATTGTACACATTTATTATGACCAATTTTACTGTGTACATTCAAACAACTAATATTTATCAAAGTATATTTTGGACATCAAATTATATTGTGTAATAGAGGTGAAAAAGTATTACTAGTTAATCTGTGGCTAAATAGTCAATAAAACAAGATTTAAGAATTTATAAAAGGAACTAGGCACGATGGCTCACTCCTATAGCATAGTAAATCGGAGGCTGACGCTGGAGGATTGCCACAAGTTTGAGATCAGCTGGGCCTACAGAGTGAGACCCTGCCTCAAACAAGAACAAAAGATTTTAAAAAAATATTTATTTGCAAGCACAGAGAGAAGAGAGACAGAGAGTATGGGTGTGCCAGGGCCTACAGCCGCTGCAAACAAACTCCAGATGCATGTGCCACTCTGTGCATCTGGCTTTATGTGGGTACTAGGGAATGAACTCCAGTTGTTAGGCTTTGTGGGCAAGTGTCTTAACCTCTGAGCCGTCTCCCAAGCCCCAAGAACAAAAATATTTTAAGCTAAAAAAACCCCCACCTCTGTGTTTTGATCCTGTCATTGCCTCCAGACAATGACAATGGAAGGTCTCTTCATCCTTGAGACTACCAAATTAACTTTGGGGACACATCTCATGATGGCTTGAAACAGAAATGCCAGGGTTTAAATTTGCTTTAGATGCTTTTAAATGAAATCATTTCGAGGTGTGTTAAATTCATTGGTGAAAATTATCTCCAGGATTGTTAATATGTTTTGCCTGTACTTACAAATCCATGCTTTTGTTCAAGACTGGTGTAACTGTCCTTCTGAGTGCTTGATACCCATACGGAGCAGCCAAAGCCAATTGGAGACGTGAGCTAAAAGGACAACCAATATTTTTGTTTTCTGTTTCCAGGTCAAAAAAGGCCACGGAAATGATGTGGTACTCCTAACATTTCCTATAATTCTGTTAAGTTGTTCAGAGGGATCAGAGAGATCATGGAGGCCCAGAGGCCTCCAGTACAAGAGAATCAGAACAGAGGGAAAGATCCTCAATGCATCTCAGGAAAGCACGTGGTCAGCATGGCCCTGACTCATCCCAGCAGATGGCGCAAATGCTGAACTTCTAAGCTCCTTCCAGGTCCCAAAAGTCTCTTCTACAGAGCCACAACTGACCTTCAATAGTGCTTATTTAATTAAATTTTGGCGACCTGCTTGGTCTCAAGCACTCAGAAAAGTATAGCCAGAAAAGAAAGTATGCTTTAAATGTTAATGGGCAACCATTTCTCACTAATAAGTTTTTCTTGATAATGAAACCACTGCTCAGATAGTCAACAGGGTGGTAGCTCTCTTCCCCTGAGCAACTATTAGCAAAGTCACTTCAATGGCAAGTTTTAGTCCCTTCATTAGCTATTCTATATCATTTGGGTCAAAAAATACTCTTATTTTAGCCAGAAGAATGTTTATAATAGGTCACGGATACAAAGATGTGGCTGAGTGCGAGTGGCAGGACCAGACTCATGGAACCTTTAGAAGCCTACAAGCTGCTCTTCAGATGCCAACCAACTTCAAACCCAAGCTGTTTCTACCGCTAGTATTCAAGGTGCTTGAGAAAAACAATTATACAGAACTGTATAGCTTTAGACATTTTTACAGCAGCTTAGGGTGGCACATGTGCCATTATCAAAGTTAAATGTTATGTAAAACTCTTTCCTTTTATTTCTTTTAATCAGCAGAGAAAACCAACACCCCTAGATGTTATCATCTTTGGGTCAAAGTGATGTCTGTGCCATTATCAAGGTTGTATATTATTGACAGTTCTGATGAGATATCATCTGTTTTATAAGAGCTACAAGAACAGGTATAGACCACAACATTTAGTAAACAGCTTTAGAAATTGATGTCTAGATCTTCATGGTGAAAGAGAATTATGCCTGTCATCTCTGGTAATAGCAACTGTTAATTTAAGCACCCTGTGGATTGTCAATTTAGGACCTTGTATCCAGCTGCTGTTTTAACTTTATCTCCTCTGGCCTACAGTCAGCTTACGCTCAGATGGTTCTCTGACAATCTTAACACCATGTACCTGGGCCTCCTTGGTTGCCCTTTGAGGCCTGAAAGTCTACAAGAATGGGAGCCCTAAAGCGCACCAGTTTGCTATGTTCCCACTTCCCCTTAACTCTTTGCTTTTATTCTTTCCTTCAGTATCTTTATCCAGGACTATCTTTCCATGCTATATTAATGCACTTTTGGGGTACCTTAGATAGACCCACTGGAGAAGTTTCCCAACTGTCACACCTGATGGCCCCACTCAGCTAAAAAAAAGCCAGTCAGTCATCACCACAGTCAGGGTGACTGGGCCCTTGAAAGTAAGATCAAGGAATGTCCTTGAGCCTGTCCCCCAGTCTCCACTTTGCCAGAGGTCAGAGAACAACCCGGCTTCTCCTTATCTCTTGCTGTCTAATGGAGTTTTTCATAAACAACTCGAGGCCCTCTCTAGGCAGGAGTTCCCCTCTCCTAGAATTAGGATTCCTGGAAGGATTAAACCTGAACCTGGCATTGTGGTTAATTAAGTTCAGCCCTCAAAACTTGGCATCAGAGCTGGTTAGTTCAGCCCCCTTTTGAAACCTATAAAAGTCTCTATAGTCTGGCATGGTGGCTTTTAATTGCAACACTTGGGAGGCAGATAGGAGGATCACTGTGAGCTTGAGGCCACCTTTGAGACTACAGAGTGAATTCCAGGTCAGCCTGGGCTGGATTGAGACCCTACCTTGAAAAAAAAAGAGAGGAAGAGAGAGGAAAAAAAAGTCTCTCTAAACTTTAACCCCTGTCAGGATTAATAATGATTGAAAGTCCCAAAGTTACCATTTAGAAATGAAAATAAGACAAAAGAATACAAAATATAATATATTAGCGATCACATGATTTGGGAAATTAAGCTGTTCAGAGAGGGGACTGGAAAAGCAATAAGATCTTAGTTTCTGAAAAAATTTTTAGCATCTAAATGAAAACAAGGGGTGGGGGGTCCTCTCTTGCCCATTTGCTGAAAATCATTGCTCTAGGTATTTTCCTTGGTAATGAATGAATGAATGAAATCACTTACTCTCGAGCGAAACTCCTAGTGATCGGAGATCTAACTGGAGCTTGTAACTCTTCCCATTCTGGCAAAGGTTTTATTTCTAAAGGTGCTGGCTTGGCTGTAAAGAAAAAGCAAAAAGGAGATTTTAGTGCACAGAACTTTGTGAAATAAACAACATCCTTGCTCAACTTATACTTTTGATAGCAGAGTAACTGAGAATGGCTAGCTTCACACATGAAACAGGCTTCATGGAGGTTACATGATATGCCCAAGGTTACAGAACTAAGTGCTCAGTGACGAGATCTATTGTAGATGATGTTTCATTATCATCAATGCAAAGTCTAAAGGTCTCCAACAATGCTACGTCTTAATGCCAGAACTTAAAGGAACAAGAAAAACCATATGAATTCCTTGAGAGTTACTTGATGGAGTTCTCATTATTTTATTAACTCATTCTTTTGCTAATTTCATCTTCCATGTGGAGATTTAAGCACCGGTGTAAAAGTGCTGAAGCATCAGCTGCAGAGATATATATACAAAATGATGTGTAGAAAGGACTAGAAACAAAACTAGGCTAAACCCAAAACTTAAAGATTAATCCTACCTTTTAAAATAATGGATACCCAGTTAGGAAGCAAACAAAGCAAAAGAATAATTTTATCTTTAGACACAAACTCTGCTCTAAGAAAAGGCCCTAAGTGCTTTAAACAACCACATTAAAATTTCAGCTTAATTTAACCAATGAATCTTTTACCAAATATAAACAAAATCAAGTGATGTTAATGTTGTTCTGAGCTTTATTTATAAGGGCTCTTTACTCAATCCTCTCATTGATGTAATAATTGTCTACTGCAGTATTATGTACCACACAGATTTCTTGTCCCCCCCCCCCTTTAAATTTTTCAGTGCTAGGGATCTGGCCTTTTTCTTAAAATCAAAACTAATATTCTTCAGAGATGTCTGGTATAAGCAAAACAAAACAAAACAAAACAAAAAACCCAAAAAAATACCATTTAAATATGTTGGGTCAATATCTTAGCTATGTTTCATCATGTCATTTTAAGAAAAACTGTCAATTCCCAAGTTTTTGTTCATAAATAAGTAATTTTAATCAACTGTTATAAAAAACAAGTTATAAGATAGGTAAGTCATTTTAAATGTATATGTAGATCCACAGAGGTTCAGATCTAAATAGTTTTGTCAACTCAAATATAACAAAGACTACAATGATTTATTAAATTTGAGTTCCAACAATTTTGCTTGTCTATATTCTTAAAATAGAGATGTACAGACAAGTAACATAGATATGTATTGTGCTGATTGAAGGTAACTTATAAATGTTTCACTTTTTGACACCTTTTTAAAAAGGCTAACAGGAGTTGAGCTGCCAATTTCTAAGTAATGACATAATCAATACCTTGCAATTATTTTTTATTCTGTCTCAGACAGGAGAGGACACACACATATATAATGACAGGAGACATCTGAGACCCACAAGAATTCACAAGCACAAAGAAGACAACCTATTGCTGTCTAAAAAGTGAAGGGAATGATACGAAGACATAAGATTGACTGTCACACATTGGCTGCTGTTAATGTCATGAACAGAGTCATGGTGCATTATGGGAAGCATTCACTTTAGAAACAGCATGCTGGGAAGCTATTTGTGACAGTAGTACTACCTAAGGCTCTTGTAAAAACAGTAACAACAAAAAAACATTGTAAGATAAATAATTCCCAACACCCCTCATAGCATGCGGTGCTGAAGTACATACCCTTTCTTCTCGTAGCAAAGTCACCTATGGTTTGTGAATCAGTTCGCTCTAAACCATGGGGTTTGGGTCTTAAATTTTTAGGGCTCTGACCTAATTGGTAAAAAGAAGACTCCTTTAATAAAATGTTAATTTTAAATTAGAAAATGGATTCTGTTAAAAAAAAGTGGGGTGGGAGAGGGGAGCCACGTGCAGAAAGTGTTACACTTCAAAAGCATAAAGAAAAATCCGTTAGAGGAAAACATTCCAGCTAGGCAGCACGCATGCTCAGCACATTGTAAGGGAGGAAGCGGACGGCATGCTGGCTTGGGACAGGCAGAGGGTCATAGGAGATGGTTGTTTAGTGGGACAACCAGATGGTTAATTACCTTTACTTGCAGGAAGGGAGGAAAAACACATGCCATGTTAGTGTTTCTTCTAACATGTCTTACAAGTCAGGCGTCTCATGGGAAAGCATGAAGGCTGCTTCCCTGTAGCACTGCTTGCTTAATTTGATAGGGATGTTTTTAATACTAAAATTTGACTATTCCTGTAACTCCTGACCAATGTCCTTAAAGAAATCAGGTGACCACGATCATGTCTGCTTACCTAAGACTGAAGCCAAGACTAACCTTGATCTGTTTCTTATGTTCAGTATCTACCCAGTGACTTCATCTCTTAAGAATTCCATATCTAGACCCTGGTTATCCAGCTTTGACTGAAGAACCTGACGTCATAAACTCAGCTGCTGTCATTTCACCTCTGCCGCCAACAAGCACTGCTGAAAGCCGCATGGAAATAAAAATGCCAGGCTGACTGTCAGCTGTTGGTCTCATGCCTTTTCCCCATGAAAGCCCAGAAGTCAGAATGGCACTGCCCTTTCCATCAGTGACTGAAGCCACCCTGTTCTCAGTGGCTCCAAGTGTAATTTTCCCCTTAGAATTTACAAAGTTGGATGGACATCTATTAGATGGGAAAATTTACATTTGCTGGTTCAAAGTTGTTGATCATCTAGCATCTTAGTTTTAAAAAAGAGACCATTTCTTAAAATGTGATTACCTATATCTTAAAAAGTGAGAGTGTTCAGCCAGGTATGCCTTTAATCCCAGCAGCCTGGGCTAGAGCGAGACCCTACCTTGAAAATCCAGAAGAGAAAAAGAGAGAGAGAGAGGAAGAAGAAAGGAAGGAAGGAAACTCTCTAACTGTTCCATAGTTAGACAATAGTTAGAGTTTTTTTCAGAATGAGGCAGGACTAGTTTAAATGCAAGGACACAAGATTTGGGACAAGATCTACTCCTTAACCCCTAATGCTATCCAGGTCAAGACAGAAAACTTTCACAACAGGGAAGAAGTCAGCTTTATAAACTCTCCTACATAGTGCATTCTC
Organism: Zapus hudsonius; assembly: GCA_004024765.1. Classification (NCBI taxonomy): domain Eukaryota; kingdom Metazoa; phylum Chordata; class Mammalia; order Rodentia; family Dipodidae; genus Zapus; species Zapus hudsonius. The sequence goes on along the minus strand of PVHP010001541.1, from coordinate 72,487 downwards.
CTTTATAAAAACATAACCAGCAAGAGGCAGAGGCTAAGTTTCACTATTAGAAACATATTTATTCACAGCCAAAGGCCCTGTGGTCAAATCCAGTTCTTCATGGATGATATCTGCTCACAGAGAACTAGAGTAAGGCTAAATGATGCTGAAGTCACAGCATTCATCACAGACAACATGGCTGTTGAATCTATTCCTTGTGGGATACAGACAGAGAACCCTAGGTAACCTATTGTTTGGAGTTCAGTTTTGAGTGAGTTCTTCGGTTCTGCTTGAGCTCTGCAGCACTCTGCATCACAGAGTCACAAACTAAGTCAACTTACTTACAGAAATGGAGAGAGGTACTTATTACTGAGAGCCTGTACTAACTGCTTTGACTAAGTGGATGTCGCTTAGGAGAGCTGTATCTACTTGAGTGCCATAGGTGGCTGGTGTATGGGAGACATGGTATTTAATAATTAGAAAATTTTTTTGGTTTGTTTTACTCAGGGGCTATCTTCCACACTCCTTTTCTTTTTAAGTTTTATTATCTATCTATCTATCTATCTATCTATCTATCTATCTATCTATTTATTTATTTGCAAGAAGATAGATAGAAGAGAGACAGAGAGAATGGTTGTGCCAGAGCCCCCAAGCTGCTGCAAATGGACTCTGGATGCATGTACCATGTTCTGCACCTGACGTTGGATGGGTACTGGGGTATCAAACTTGGATCATTAGGATTTGCATGCAAGCGCCTTAAGTGCTGGCCCATCTTTCCAGCCCCACCCTCCTTTTCTGAAAGACCTGTTTTCATTAGCTCTGTAGTTTTCTCATGACCTTTTTCACTGTGTTTATCTCCTGATGGGCACTGTGAATTTCTCAACTTTCACCCTCAGTATCTTATCTATGTTTGTGGTTAATCAAGGCAGAATGGCATATATATATTATATATATGATGGTTTCTCATGCTTTTTTTTTTAATACCCTCCCAACTGTCTGCAATTGTCCTTTCAGTACTTAACTGCACGGATCAATCCTCCTTCCACCCTGAGCCATTTCCTACCTCCATCAGCACTAGCAACTCCTGGAGCCTTATGTGCAAAACCTCAGAGGTATACGTGACCCATCTTAAAAGGCTAATGATCTGCCCATATGGCAGCTAAAAGAGAAACACTGCACAAGAAGGCGCAGCTAGCTCAATGGGAAAGTTATCCAAGCCTGTGCCCATGTTGGCCTGTCCAAAATGATTACAGGCTCATGAGAAATAATGAGGCCTTTTAAGACCCATGCTTTTAAAGGAAGAAAAACAAGGTAAGAACAATACTGTTTGTGAAGGGAGAGGGAGGGAGGGAGGGAGGAAAGGAGAGAGAGGGAGAGGGGAGAGAGAGAGAGGGGAGAGAGAGGGGGGAGAGAGAGAGAGAGAGAGAGAGCGAGAGAGAAAGAATGAATAGACACAATAGGGCTTAGTGCCACACTACAAAAATCCAGAAACAAGCACCACTTTGGCTTTACATACATACTGGGGAATCAAATTCAGGCTGTCAGGCTTTGCAAAAAAGTGCCTTAAACCACTGAGCAATCTCTCCAGCCCTTGACATGAATTTTCTTCTTTCATGAAAATCCTGAGGTTGATTTTTAGGGCAAAGGTCATGATATAGAAATATTAAACTGAATTATGTCATTTTTGTTATCTTTGTTTTAACTGCTCTTTCTCTCCTTGGGTTTTTGTGAAATAAGGTCTCACTCTATAGATCAGACTAGCTAGAACTCACTATGAAGCCAAGCCTGAACCTGAACTCACAATCCTCCCACTTCATTCTCATGAGGCAGTGCTTGGATTACAGGAGGGTGTCGCCGCACCTGGCTCAGCTTTATTGTGTCCTTCCTAACTGAATTTGGCATTTCTGTTCCAGATGGAAATGAAAGTCACAGCTAAACAGCAGCCCAAGGTCTACATAAGTCTGACTTAGTCTTGCCTCCTCCTCTATTGCCTTTGTGCAAATAATTAGGATATTTTTCTGATCATTTAGTCAAAAATAGAAAATGATAACACTAAAACAAAGGCAGAAGAAAACCAACTCTGGTTATATAGAATACATGTGTTGTCCTTTTTGCTTCTTATTCTTTTGGGGGGGGGTGGGGAGTGAGAGGATCGTTAAGAATTGAATTTCAGGCCTCATGTATGTTAGCCAGGTGACTGACTACTGAGCCACAGCCCCAAGTCCCTAATATACTGATTATCAAATTCCCAGAATAACTCATTTGCACCTCAACCTTCATAGCCAAACCAAGAACCATTTAGCTTTCACTAGGTTAGGTTTGAGAAGATGAAACGGGATGTGGCAAGCAGCACCCATTCGTTAAACCTGAGGGAGGTGGTGTTGCCTGCCAATCTCTGCACCATATGACCACAAGCTGGTAGATGGTCATCTATGGCCAAGCTCTTTCCCAAAACTCCTCATCTAGATAGCTAACTGTCTACGAAGTGCCCATGAGGCTGCTCCTCAGGCATCCAGATTACATGCTCAACATGGAATCCACCACAACCTGGATTTCCCCCACTTCACTTTCTTGCATTACCAGTTGCCTTAAAATCCTTTGGGGTGAGCTCAGACTGTTTTCACTCCTATCTCCCTACATCAGTCTACTTTGTAAGAAAATATAATAGTCTGCTTTTATTACCAAGGAATCTCCTCCAGGCAAGAAAGTGTATCTTTAATCTTAGTATTCTCATTACCTAACATTGTGGTTCAAACACAGGATGCATTCACATAGATTATCCTTAATGAATGAAGGAAACCGAGTCTCTCAAAGAGCAGCCTGGTACAAATTAATCTGGATTTTAATGCTTGAGATAGTAAATAAAACTTTTTGGGGAAAAAACTTCCACAATCTTTAAGTTATAGCTTTTAACATATAATTATTTTTTTCTATTTTATTCTTATTCAGAATGAGCCTACCTCTAGCCCACCTCATTATGTTATCTGCCTGCATGAAATCCTTTAACAGAGTACTCGGGGGACAGAGTCCAGCCTTGTTAGCCTTGATCAAGCACCTGCAAGGTATGTGCCATTCTTTCTTCCTCTGCCCTCTCTTCCTTTTGGCCCTACCCACACACCCAGGACTCCTAGCCCTCCCCTCTCCTCTTCTCTCTAGAAGGGTCTTCTTGGCAGCTCCTCCCTGCACCTCTCCTGCTAGGGCTTCATGGCCACTCCCACTCAGGTTTGGCTCACCGGAGTTTCCTCACAGTACCAAGGGCTCACCTCACCCCCAGCTCTGACAGAGTGCTCACTCACATGCTGCTGCGTTTCCTACCTCCTCTGCCAGACCCAGACCACAAGCTTCTCAGAGAATCGCCAGCTTCGTTCCTTGGGCTGCAGACGCCATACCTCACACAGGGTATGGTATCTTTCCCAAACTCCTCATCTAGATAGCTAGCCATCTACGAAGCACCGTACGAATGCACAGGGTACTATCTGTAATGGAAAGCCCTTCATCTGGTGATGGCTGAGTGTTAAGGAGCACTCACACACATTTTGGCTTCTCCTTTAGAAGGAAAAAAGGGAACACCTGAATGTCATGTCAAAAGTTGGTCATCCTGAATATGGTTAAGGCAGTCACATAAAGTCCACATTTCACATATATACCAGTAAGTATCTTAATAGGCAATGCCTACATAAATTCAACTCTAAATGGGAACATTATTTTCTGTATTATGTTTAATGTAGCCTAAGTTGTTTCTTCTTCCTGAGTTACGCTACTCTTTCCAGTGGCCATCTAAATATCAAGATGGAAGAAAAGTAATTCCCAAGGTTATTATCCTTTCAGCAAGCCTAGAGGCAGAGTAATGAAAAATACCTGTACTTGTTTCAATGGTATCACTGTATCAAGAGGAACATACCGTACTAATGACAACCACATGTAAAAGATAAGAACAACCCAGGAAAAGCCCCAGATTAGTAAGGCTATGCTGTAACAATGAAAATGCACTCCAAGCCGGGTGTGATGGTGCAGGCCTTTAATCCCAGCACTCAGGAGGCAGAGGTAGGAGCATCACTGTGAGTTCGTGGCCAGCCTGAGACTACATAGTGAGTTCTAGGTCAGCCTGGGCTAGAGCAGGACTCATACCTCAAAAAAAAAAAAATGCACTCCATACTTATTTCCTTTAAGCTATAACAAGTTCAACCTCCAGCCTCACTTTCAAATGCTAACTCCTGTACACTAAAGTTCAGTTAAGGTACTGATGCCATTCATCCATCCTCCAAATATTTATCGAACTATGGATTAGGGTTTTCAAAGAGCATGTTAATTTTCAGTCATATTCCAAAACTTCTCTTGAAAATGTGATTAAATACATCACTATGCCGAAAATAGCCAGCAGAAGTGTTTGGGGATTGGTCTCCTACACTATTTAACTAAACTAAGATGGAAAAACACCTTCAGAAACCTTGAAACCAGGATAGTAACTAATGATAGCAATTACTGCAGAAATGCTTGAGTGGACACAGTCAAACAAACAGAACACAAAGATAGACTAGACTGGGTGTTCTAACTGGTGCTGTGTCACATTTGCAAGACACGAGATGGGGTAGTGGGCCTTGGGTGATTCTTACTTTTAGAAAAGCTGCAATAGATATTTTATCAAAACTTCCCAATCTTTAGGAAACTTTTTCCATTGGAAACAGAATGCCTTAGGTAGTCAAAGCTAATCAAGTCTGCATTTTCACTGACTTATCTGCTTTCCCAGTATTTCTTACAATATGTGTTAAATGTTCATAATAAAAGTGTGCAAAATTTGGTTCAAAGCAAGTGCTATAGTGACAGAAAGGGCATGGTGAAGATTTAGTTATTATAACCTGGGTGACAGGCAAAGGGCCTGGGATAAAGTATGAGGTGTCCGTATCACAACATCTGTGTGATTCTTCAGTTACTCAGAAGTATCTGAAAACCTCATCCATACTCCCAACCACAGGATGTGATCTTGGGGCAGAGCCCAGGGCCCTGCACATGCTAACTACATTTCCATCACCCATCCTTGTTCCAATTGGTTAATTTTTAGTATGAATACAATTTCCAAAAGTGGCCCAAACCTTACTTTGTTCTATTCTAATAGGAAATTAGTTCAGGTTGGTTTAAAGAACTCAGACACTTAATCCCTCATCAGTTTTCCTGTATTTACAGGGAAGTATGCGTGTTCACATAGAGTACATGCCACAGTAGGGTAAGTACATAAGATAATATGGGCAGACTAGCAATATCAGACTTTGAGCTTTGTGACCTTCCCCTAGACATACCTCCTGTACATTTATATGGGACCTAAAGACACAAAACTCAAATTTTTGGCTAAGAAGCAAAGATCTGGGCTACAGAGATGGATCAGTGGTTAAGGTGCCTGCTTGCTTATGACAGGAACCAGGAGGCAGAATGGAGGCCACAGAGGGCGCTGCATGCAAAAGCTCCCAGAAAGCAGACCATTTAAGTAGAGGATACAGAGAAAACAGAAAAAGGAAGAACAGGAGAGAGCAAAGCAGATGCAAAGACTTCCGAGACAGATATGCAGAGGGGAGGACATGTTGACCACCCCACAAAACAGACTCAGTTCCGATGAGTCTGTCTTTCTTTATGAAAAAAACGAATCCAACACTTCTGCTTGAAATGGTCTGAGGCTCTGCTTCCCACAGCCAGAACTTAAATTAGTGTAAATCATCTAAACCCAGGTTAGTGAGAAATTTACATAAACATTACAATAGCACAAGACTTCAACTGTGCTGAAACTCCCTGAAATAAACCAGAAACTATCATTCAATTACATGTGGGCTAACACATTGGGCTGTCAAAGAATAAGTCAGTCAGCAGCACACTAGGTTGTCTGTGTGTAAATGACTTGAACACAAAGTTTAAATTTAAACACAAGTTTAAAACTTGAGATATTATCCAGAGTGGTTGAAAATCTTTCCTTTATAGAGAATTGTGAACATGCCCTGATACTTAAGAGTTTAATAATACTTATAAAGCCCAATATAAAGGCTAGGGGCATTTATTTATACCCTATCCAAGGCAGAATAATTTCTTTTAAAAGGTTGTTATATAATTAAAGAGGATTATCCAGACAACTCCTTATTCTTAAATGACATGAAGTACATGAATAATCTAAATCTGACCGGGTATTAACATACTGTGGAGGAGAGTTTATACACTGAATGCTGAACCTAGTTACAGAAGTACTGGGCTTGTATTGCAAATCTTCAAAGAGAGAAAATAGCTGACAGAACTTTTAAAAAAAATCAAGAGCAGATACATAGAAAACTCTAGATTTCTGGCTTAGAAGATCTGCCTGAAGGAGCTTCTCAAGTCTACAAGGGTGACAGCCAGGCAGGAGTTTAGCCCTCTACTTAGAGGGGGAAGAACATTCTAGTTTCTCCTCATTCTCTCCAGCTGCTGCCAAGCATTCCGGGTATTTACTTTGCAACTTCTGTTCCAGAACGAGAAGACTTGGAAACCTCATTTCTGTATATAAGTTGATGAGCCAGCTCTGTGTTAAATTAAATGCATAGCCAACTTGTGCTTTTCCCCAATCTTTCTGCTTTCCCTTACCTTTTCTATCCGGCTTCAGGTTCCTATCCACTGGAGGCGGCTCACAGTCAGCCACAAGGACTGGCCTTCGGGGAGGGGTCTTTGGGCTGGACCTGAAGCCCATATGAGCAGGAGGAGGAACTTGCATTCCAAATGAAGAGAAATCAAACGTCCCTGGCGTCATTGGAACATAATTTGCTTCCTGGATTGGTTCTGTGGAACTGCTGGAAGGCTGCCGTGGAGGTGAGTTGGGATTCATTGGGACGTAGTTTTCATCCAGTTCTTCACCTGACACACTTCCCACTGTCAACACAGTTTTGATTTTCTAAAACACACACACATAATTCTTTTAATAAACAAAGCTACTATCACCCATGAAGACACAACTCTCACATCCATTCACATAGCCCTGAAGTAAGTTTCAAGTCACAATGTCATTTAGTCTCAGGATACCAAGGTCCCTGTACTAAGTAAGGACTCTTTGAGGTCAGTCATACTTACAAAGTGGTTATGGAAGCCTTCAAGGGAGCTAGATCTGTCGCTTGGAAATGTCCGTGGAATATCATAACAGTCTTGAGAACCAGCATCTAAAATGAAGAACAAACTGTCAACCTTTGCCAACTTTGTGGTTCTTCACACACACACATGCATACATATATATTCATTTTAAAAAGATGCTCACGGGGGATCTGGAATTTGTGCTTTAAACCACAAGAAAATGCACACACACACTTGTATGTGTACTGGTATCTATGGACAGTATTTATGAGAGCAACAATGTCTACGTCCAACAGGAGATGGGGTGTCTAGAGATGGAGACGATAAGCAGAGCCATGGCATACCATACTTCACTAACCTAAACTAGGTTACATAGTCGCTTGTTTTTTTTTTTTAAATATAAATTTATTGTCCATAATGAGTTACATTATTTAGTGGGCAAACCATGCTGTTTTTTTTTTTCTTTTGAGGCAGGGTCTCACTCTAGCTCAGGCTGACCTAGAATTCACTCTAGCCCCAGGCTGGCCTTGAACTCTTGGCAAGCCTCCTACCTCAGCCTCCCAAATGCTGGAATTAAGTGCAACCATGACCAAATACATAGTCAGTTTAAAAGGGGAATTAAAAGGCCAGGAATGTCGGCACATACCTGTAACTTGGGAGTTGGAGGCAGTAGGAATACTAATTCTAGGTCATTCTTGGATACATAGTGAGTCTGAGGCCATCCTGGGCTACATGAGACTGTTTGAAAAAAGAAAATAAAAGGAACAAAGGAAGGGAGGGAAGAAGAGGGAGGGAAGGAGGGAGGGGCTTAGACATCAGTATCGAATGGCTGAACACATACTGGTAAAAGCATTTTCTAATGCATATGTGTTCATGTGTGTGCAAGCACATGTGTGTGGAAGCCAAAGGACAAGGATGGATGCCATTCCTCAGGAATACTGTGCACCTTTTTGTTTTTGAGACAAGTTCTCTCATTGGCCTAGATTTGGCCAATGAGGCAAGCCTGGCTAATAGCAAGCCCCAGGGATCCTCTTGGCTCCACCTCCCTAGCTCTGGGATTACAAGTGTGTACCACCATGCCTGGCATTTTTACATGAGTTCTGGAAATTGAAAAGGTTCTCAAGTTTGAAAGGAAAGCACTTAGTGTCTGAGCTGTTAACTCAGCCTGACACAAACATTTTTTTTCAAATGATATATTAACTTTTTGCCTTAAGATAGCTAGAAAACTCTTATCACAAAATGCAGAAATTTTAGGACATCATTTTTACTGTAGGTGCATTAAAAACTTGGGCTTTCTATTTGTAGGACTCTAAGAATCTTGGAGAATAATCCAGGTTCACTCCTCCCCTTCTCAAGGTCTTTAACTTTTGATCACAGGCACAAAGAGATTGTATAAAACAAGGATATACATTGTCAATGACAAAAATGATAGTCATATAGAGACTCATACCACACTGAACATGACCGATCTCGTCTAAAAACCAGGTCTGAATTATCACATTTTAGACAAATGAAAAAATTGCTTATATAGAAGAAAGACAGCCTAACAGATATGACACAAAAGTGGCAAAACGGCACAGACCTGAGCAAAGGTGTTAGTAGGAGAGGTCTTCCTGCTCCCCATCTCACAGGACTCCACTCCCCACCCCGGGAATCCTAGCATGGGACCAAGAGGTACACACTTCCTTCCCAAGGCAGGAAGGGACAAGGCCATACTGCTTTAAGAACAAGAAATTCAAGCAGGGTGTGGTGGTACACACTTTTAATCCCAGTACTCAGGAGGCAGAGGTAGGAGGAGTGATATGAATTCAAGGCCAGCCTGGGACTATAGAGAGTTCAAGGTCAACCTGGGCTACAGCAAGACCCTATTTTAAAAAGTCAAACCAAAAAAAGAAAAAAAAAGAACAAGGCTCCCAGTCCTTTTCGCTCCCAGCAGAGCAGGCACACATCTACACGTCCACACAGACACACAGGCATGCACATACGTCCTCTAATACCATGGCTACATAAGTGGGAGCTGCAGAGCTGAAGAAGGAAAGGGACAGATATTCTTCAACACCAACATTACCAAAAAAGACAATTATGCAGAAAAATGTACTTGCTGTCATAAACCTCTACTAGAGTGAAGCTGACCTTTTCGTAATTTGTTCAAATCCACTGTGGAGATGGTATTGCTACGTGATGGTGGTATGCCTGCAGTCGGGATGCAGTAACTGTTCTCAGTGTCTGAGGTCGTACGTGAGATGCCACATGTTTCCACAGGAGATCGGTCGTGAGTTAGATGTGGCTTTGGTGGCCGAGGTGGAGGGACATCTGGAATGGTATCCAACTTTGATGTCTGTCCCAAGGTGCCTTCTGGAAATGTCCGTGGAATTTGGTAAGTATTACCAGGTGCTGGCGGAATGTCGTAACTAATAGATACATGCCTCATTTGAGCCTCTAAACTTGATGTCCCAGATGGCGTGTTAAAAACGTAGAGTTCTCCATCTGCTTCGGTACTTGATGGGGACTCCTTTGGTAAAACGTCATGGGAGTAACTCCTGGGTAGGTTATAGAGGCTGGTGTCAGCAGTGACAGATGTAGCACGTGATGGTGGAGAGTCATACATCATGTGCTGCTGAAAAAAGCCATTCACTCCATGCTTGCTCTGGGGGAGATTTTTATGAGAAGGGACGTTATCATTGCAGTCTGTTTCAGAAGAGGTGGATTTTGCAGACTCAGCATGGGTTCTGAATAAAAATTTTCAATGACAAAACATGATCAAGACACAGGAATACAGCTTTGACAGACATTTATAGCTTAGCAATCAAAACATGGTTTTTCCCCCAAGAGATTTTTCTTGTGATCCATAGATTTGAAGCACAAATGTTCTTTACTTTTGATGATTATATGCCCAAACCACCACCACAAATGGCCAGAAGCATACTCCTCTCTTCCTCATCTCCATTCTCCCCACGAAGCCCACACATAAAACCACAATCCTAGAAGCACGAGCATTAGATGTCACAGAACTCTGGGAAAGAACATCGTGGTATAGACACAAGAAAAGGCGTCTGGTATGAGAAAACATGCAACGACCTGGCATCAGTCCAGTATATGAAGCTCACCCACTGCTCTCTGGCCTACCTGTGACACAACCAGAAACCAATGATGGCTACGGAGAAAATTCACTGTGACGTCCAAGAAGGTGGCAACTTAATGGGTTTCTTCCATTTTCCCTTTGATACTCTTTAGCATTCTGCCATACTTTTTTATTTTCCTTTTTTTGAGATAGGATCTTGCTCTAGCCCAGGCTGACCTGGAATGCGCTTTGTAGTCTCAGGGTGGCCTCAAACTCACAGTGAGTGCTGGGATTAAAGGTGTGTACCACCACTCCTGGCTCAACCAGACTTTTAGGAGTCAAAAAACATTGACCCAGGGGGTAACTAGCTCCAGACAATTAGCCTTAAGAAATCTCATCTGAGTAAACTTTTGCTTTTGATTCAGTCTCTGCTCTGGTTTAGTCTCTTAGTCTCTGCATTTTAAAAGTATCAAAATTTCAGTATAAACCAAGCTGAGATTAATACAAGAAGATTCCTGCTTCTTTAAGAATAAGTATCTAGAAAGGAGCCTGGGTTCCTCTCTGACCCCCACCATCACTTAGGCACGGAGTCCTTTTTCCTTCCCACCTATTTATTCCCTCTGCCACCACCCCAAGTTCAGGTGGGTCCAAGTCTCTGGAGACATGCAAAGTAATGAGCTCACCTAAGTGGACTCTTCTAATCTACCCAATGGCTATGCAGCTGTAAGACCAATATCTTCCAAACATAGTTTTTATGTTATTCACTTAATGACAGAAAAACCTAAAGGTCCTTACGTGGCCGTGAAAGCTGTAAGGCCACAAACTAACCTCTGTGGTACCAAGGTTCCATGATTCTCCACAAATCAGATCCTTTCTCAAGAAGGCTCTCCTTCACCATACTCATTCTCACCTGTTTTCCCTTCAGAAACTTGTAAAAATTACTAAAGACATTCTCCTTTTCTCTCACCAAATAGGTATAGTTCAAGTGTGAAACTTCTCACCGGTTTTTCCATCATAAAAAAACACTCACATTGTCCCTTGGTAGAATTTATAAGGCACATGCTCTAAAACATACACTTTGTTTAACCCAAATGCATGGGCTGAAAGGCATGTGGAGGTGTGAATGGTAAGTGAGGCCTCTTGCTCCCACTAGCTTCTAACCAAGTGGTACATAAGGAAAACTACTGACTTATTTCCAATCCACGATAACACAGAGAGATGGAAACACAGCCAGTATGGTAAAAAGACATCTGACCCAACCTGGGTCTGGGAACATGCTTCTTGGAGGAGCACATTGTTTGCAAGGCAACTTCCAATGATCATCTCTGTCTGTAAATAATTTATGCTTGTATTCTTTGACTTTTTAATGAAGCTTACTTGCAAACTCCAAAGGCAAGTGTATTCTGAGGGAACTGTATCTTATGAAGTACCCACCGTGTTCTCACCATTATGCTAGGGGCTGTGAGTACAGACTGGGTACTTCCTAAATATTTGTTATTTAACTGTCACTTTGGCAAATTATATCTAGGCAGTGATTTGAACAATTTCTATGGCAGCAGGAAAGATGTTCCAGTGAAATCAATGAAAGACTGATAAAAAAGGAAACATTAAAACTGTTATGCTACTTAGCTGTTGGCTTAAAAAATACTAGAAAAACAACAATGAATCTCAGTAAAATAAACTCTTAGTTAGTTGCACTGGTAATAAATTCACAAATATGTATTTTAAATACTCACAGCAAACAGCACAATCAAGTTAGGATTTGATTATTAACTAGTGTTGATTTATAAAATTTTTTTGCTCTCACAGGTAAAATCCCATTATAACAAATATATAGAAAAACAAATATAGAGAAAACCATCTTTGGAATGTTTGTGAATATTTCCCAGCATCTCAGGAAATAGATCCCAGAAACTATATATTTTTTAAAATTTCTGACAATTTCATACATGTATTTATTTTGATCTTATGTAGATAGTAATAAATTCTATATAAAAATTTTAACAAGCCCTTTGAGTCTATTATAATCATTGTTTACATTCAAAAAGGAATTTTTGTCATAAAAGTTATAAGGCTTAATTCATTGTAACTGTTAAAAAACAGCTTTCATGTCTAATATACACACCTTACCACCAATGGTCACACAACCATTAATGACACTTGCCTGCTTCTTCCTTAAATAGTTGTCCTCCAACTTCCTCTGTCCCTTCAAGCCCTCCAGTTATTCAACATCAAGGGTCAAAAAATAATCAAATTAGAACTGAGCAGAGATCTGGGGTGTGGGAGTAGGAGGAGATGTCAGGGTACCATTCTGGTCCCTGTGGTTAAGCGGTCTACTCACTCCGGATATTTCTTTCTACATAAAGCTTTGTAAAGTGAAGGACGGAGATGAGTGATATCACATTGTTAGTGATGAAGATTTGAAACATTTTGGTTTTTAGCAGTCTATTTGATGACATCACTAAAACCTAGCTTGTCTCTTCTATAGGATTTGCTATATTGGGATTTGACCTGGATGATTAGTTTCTCACACGTATCCAAAACTCCAACACACTCACTGCAATGGAATCGTTTTGCTTTCAAAATCTTCTAGTAGTAGGTATTCCTCTCCTTCTTCAGAAACAAAAGATGACCCTTGGCTGGTTTACAATCACATAAGAAATGGAGCAAGATCACCATTTATAAATCAGTGAAATCTGTCAAGCAAGTAATACTGTGAGTCTGTAACAACGACTATGAAACAGTAGCCAGATTTCCACAGTCTTGTGGGTACAACTGTCCTCTGCGTGACGGCAGAGATCATGTTTCTGCAACAAGATCTCCCAGATAGCAGACCTCATTCACAGAGGATTATAGCCCTGCAATACAAGCCTGCAACATAAGCCTATAGAGGTGGTTCTTTCTGAGCTTCAAGTCATGGTTTAAAAAACTGAAAATGCAATGTGCATACACACGCACACGCTCACACGCACGTGGAGGCATACAGCTCATACCTAGTGGGTTCGGGCTTCTTGCTTTGACAGTTGATCAGCAAGAGGTAGTCCTGCGGATCCTCCTGGATGCCAAGAGTTTCCGGGTGTGGCGGGAGGCTAATGAGCTGATACGAAGGAGGTAGAGCAGCAGAAGATACATCCACCTGGGTGGAGGGCGGTGTCGTGTGGATAGCAAAAGGAGAATCAGCAGGTGCTTGTGAGGAGCTGCCGAGTGGCTTCACAGGATCTGCAAAACAGAAGTTTAACTATTGGTCCATCACACTGTCTTCATAGGATCTACAATACTGAAAGTTAACAGTCTACCACATTAGTTTCATAGCAGCAGCTGCAAGAGTGAGGGCTAACTACTAGCCTACCATACTGGTGTCATAGGATCTGCAACACCAAAGGTTAACTATAAGTGTATCACATTTTAAGATTTTGCTGCCTTGGTTAAACTAAGCTATGTTAAAGTTTGGAGATAAACTGCTTCAATACACAATGCCAGAACAAGTGATGACAGTGTCAGTTGAAACAAACACCACCTAAAGCCAGGTACCCAACTGTAGTCCTAACTATTTTGAAGACCGAGGTGGGAGAATTGTTTGAGTTCAGGAGGTCATCCTGGGCATCACAGTAAGACACCACCTCAAAATAAAACAAAACAAATGTGACCCAAATGGCAACACTTATACAGCGATTAATTTGTTCTTGTTAAAGAGATATGAAGAGTTAAGATTTTTCTTCTAGCCCAGGGGCCTTGAGGAAACCAGAGTTAACTCGCCTTGAACCTAGTTGTGAAGCTACTTAAAATGAAGGTACTCTATCCTAGAAGTGACAGGGTTTTTCCCAAAAGGACCAAATTCTCTCTAAGGCAATCTGTTAGGAAGGATACCCACCAGACCACAAGACCTTCTCAGGCCCACATTGCTGCTGGGAGCTCCAGGGTTTGGCTTACTCATTTCTTTCTACCTCCCACCAGACTTGGAGAACTATTTCTAATTCTGGGACTAGAGAAGATGAATTCTATTCATAATCAGTGATGGGACCTCTCTGGGCCCTTGCCTCTGCTCAGCTCATAATCTCACCTGCCAGTTTGTAGACTTTTGCAGTATTCTCATAAGAAGATGGTCAGCAAGTGAGGAAGTAATTTACTAACCCCTTCACTGTGTTCTGACAAGACATGAAAAAAGCTAAGTTGTACAAAAGGAAGTAACTTGAAAATCTAAAAATAAAATCCCTCTTTAATTACTGACATCATCCAAAAGACCGTGTTCTGCTATTCTGGGTAAAAATACAAGGTTAGGGCTTGAAAGATGACTCAACAGTTAAGCCACTTATCTGCAAAGCCTAACAACCTGAGTTTAATTCCCCAGTACCCACATAAAGCCAGATGCATCTGGAGTCTGTTTGCAGTGGCTGAAGGCCCTGGAACACCCATTCTGTCTGTCTCTATTCTTTCTCACTCTCTCTCTGCTTACAAGTAAATAAATGAAAAAAAATTTTAAACCTAAAATAATATAAGGTTATAAGTAACGCAGAAGAAGGAAGGCAAATATTTATACAAGAATAAATAAATTTTTACATGCTTTTTATTTATAACAGAACAGAAAAGGCTGGGTTGAAACTGAGAATTTTTTTTCTCCAAAAATATTACACTAAAGATGCTAAAAGTGCCAGAGGTATGAATGTTCCATCAAATAGAATCAAATACAGGTCAGCTGGCTTCCTAATTTACCAGAGAAAGGTTAATAGCACCTTTGTCTTCTGCAGATACAGTAAATCCATGGGCTTTTGATAATCTTTTGTGTATTCAAGAATATTCATATATGCACCAGAGTGAAGTTTATTTAGTTCACTCTAGAGCTCTTCTTCTGAGACATAGAAAGTCATATCCTAATTGTGATGCCTGAATATAACAGCTAATCATGAGTCCCAATGGCAAACCAGAAAGAATTGTTAACTGCTATGCTTTTAATGTAAATATGCAGAAAAAAAAAGAAAGAAAAGAATGTTCCAATCACTGGCGGTCACTCTGGGAGCACTTTCTCTCTGTAAAACAGGAAGAGATTAAAGAGAAGCTGTTCTTCACAACCTGTGAGAGCCGCTCTCCTCCATGTGTGGTTTGGGGTTTGCTTCCAAGGAACTCTCTGAACCTGGATACTATCAAGGTTTGAAAACATCTTTCAGTAGAGAATCTGGCCTGGTCAAACAGAAGTTGAGATAATTTCTAACTTTTATACTTGTGGTGTTCCATGAAATATCTTCATTCAAGTTTGCCTAATCTAAAATCTCATGGCAGGAGTTAATCTCTTCTTATATATGATAGACAAACACAGAAAGTGGAAAGAACATAAAAATTAATTTGGGGACATTTACAACACACAGTGTCCTGATTTCAGTGGTTACTGATACATATTTGTTGTCATGTCTAACAGAGGTTGGTCATGGAATGTATGCTGTATGTCACATACCCTACGAAGTGGTTGACTTTTGATTCCGTTGCAAATAGAGATTTAGTTGAAGGGGATTTAAAATGCCACAGATTAATGACTCAAGAGTAAATCCTTATGGATCTAAGAGAATCATGAAAAATATTTACCTTTTAAAGGTGAGTTTAAAATATTTACCACACTGAAGAAGGGGAAAAAAAAGCAGAAAGCACTTGGCGTGGTGGTACGTGCCTTTAATCCCAGCACTTGGGTAGGAGGATCGCTGTGAGTTCGAGGCCACCTTGGAACTACATAGTGAATTCCAGGTCAGCCTAGGCTTAAGCAAAACCCTACCACAAAAAAACAAAAACAAAACAACAACAGCCAAAAAAAAAATACAGAAAACAGTTAATGCATCCTACAGGCTATTCTCATAAGAGTATCATATATTCTTGTTTCATCTGTGGTAGAAGCATGATAAAAACAGAACAATCTAGTTTTCTGTCCATATATGTTCAAAAGTAAACACTTGGTAAGTACTTCACCATATGAAATTACATGAATTCTAGCTTCCCCTGGTAACTAACACCTGCAATAACTCTACCAGGTGACTTGTTTCCAAAGACACACTTCCATTAGCATGCTTTCTAACTGTAATAGCTATCCACTAAATGAATGGAGAAACTCCTCCCAAGTGGGAAAAGAAAAACACCCGGCAAGGGGCCATGCTTGTCTCATCTTGTTTTATTTACACAATGGGATCAACTTTTTAAAAAATAAATATCTTTATTACCTGTAATTAGGAACATTGTATGAGCAAATCTTATGATGGTACCCCCATTTCCCTCCTCCCTATCCCTAATCCACTGGGAATCCTCTTTGGCGGGCATACTGGATCAGTGGGACCAACTTTTTAACCTTTCATTTCCCCTATCCATCAACGATGATAAACCTCTAAATCTGCAAGATCCTCCATTTTCTGAAAAGATGCCTGGGTTTCAAAGGTTGATTTCAAAAAGACCTTCTCAGCAATATGTCAAGGCTTCCAAGAAGCAAGTAAACTAGAGAAAACGTCCATCCTGCTCCCAAATAAGCTCACTGAGGGAAAGACCTTGAAACAACATGGAAAGCTTCCATGACCATTTCAGACAACACTGGCACACAACCTGGCAGAGCGGACCACTCTACAACCGCAGCCCAGGCAGCACCCCAGCCTCAGCCTTCTGCTCTTTGGGGTCAGTTTACTCATGTTAATTTGACTGTCCACCTAGCTTTACATATTTGAATACAGCAGTGTAGTGTGCCTAACTAGTGTCTAAACTAAAGTTTCTGCTAGTTAAACGAATGGTCTCTCCTAAAAAGGAAATGCCCATTCTGCCTTACAGATACATGATTTATACCCATTCTACACTGCAAGCAATGAAACAGCCGGCCCATTCTGCTTCCTGCCTTGCTTGGATTTCTGACTTTCTGCTCTTTCTAAGCAATGCTACTATCTTCTAAGAAGCAAACACCGGTTCAGGGTCTGCTTGCACATGTAAATCATTTCCCATTTCTTAATTCAGAAGGCATGAAGAGTATAATTAACATCCATTAAAGGTCTAATAAGCCACGGGAGCAAACTCCTAATTGAAATTGACTTAGAAAGCTAATAAGTACTGCCAAGGAAGGCCATCCAGCAATCAAGCTTCCAGGGCAGAGAAATAGATCATGATCTGACCCAGTCCACAGATCATAAACTGGCTCACATGAACCCCTCACCCTGCATACAGTTTTATCCTATTTGGAACTCTGATGCCTATTAAAAGGTAAACCTGGGGCTAGGGAGATGGTCCAGTGGATAAAGAACATGCTGTGTAAGTGTAAGGACCCGAGTTCAGAGGCCCCAGCACCCACATAAATGCCCGTTGGGCACAGCAGCCTGCCTGGGGAGGTGGAGACAGGGACACCTTAGGGTAAGCTGGCTACACAGACTAACTGCGTGAGAGTCCCTGTCTCAGTAAACGTAAAGTGATCCCAAAGTCAACCTCCAGCCTCCACACGCACCTGCACAGACATCTGCCCACCTGCATACAAACACACCACACATAATTTTTTTTGAAGTTAAACAAAATGGATAAACGAGAAACAGCAGCAGTGGCAGCTGTCGGTGAAGCAAACCAGCTTCTCCCTTGTAAGCACTGAAGACCCTTAATTATTGTGCAATGTGTTTTAGTGTTTCAAGTACAAAATGTCCTTGGTTGTCACATCTAATCCTTCACAGACAATGAAGACATTCTTGGGATTTGTAATCCTTAGGAGATTCTGAAAGTGCCATAATCCTTATCTAGAGGTCTGACAGCAATCAGAATCACTTCTGGGGCAATTTCAAAATCTAGGTAAGCTCGACCACAGGGCACCCAAAGAATCAAGACTGAAAATGTGTGATAAAACACACCAGAAACAAATTCACTCTGGTTCAATTGGTCCTTGGGAAAATGCAAATTAAGAAGCCACCATATAGCCAAAAGGAGAGCTAAGACAAACCACCAGACTATACCAAATGTTGCTGAGATGTGGGGAGCTGGATTTCTAATGCACTGCTGGTAGGCAAGCCGTTGGGACAATAACTTGAGGGCCCCATCTAGCTAATCCTCTGAGTGCTACATCTGTCCTACGAGGTGGGTCTGCATCCCAAAGAACCAAGTGCTGATGATCAAGTCCATGAAAACACACAAGAATGCTCACCGCACTTTTCTTGTATCAACTAAAACCCAGAAACAAGTCAAACGTCCACCAACATGTGGACAGATCCGTACCTGCTACAACGTGAATAAGCTGTTGAATCCCTATGGAGAAAAGGCCAGGCTTAATGGCTCCATATATGTGAAGTTCACAATAGGCAAAAGGAATCTTATTGAGATTGGTTTTATTGAAGAGGTGTGAGAAGACTTTCTGGGAGAGCATATATGTTCATTTCTTAATAGGAGCTAGAATTTGAAAACAGACACATACGTATATCTGTGTGTAGATGCAAAAGGATATATAAAACTACACTGAACAGTACATTTGCGATCTCTGGCCTCCACACTAGTAATGTAGTAGTGCCTTGATAGAAAAGAAATAAAAAGGAAATTTAAAAGCCTTTGAGAAAGACTGCTTAATAGGAACATGCACAGAAATGCACTTGCATACACACAATACATACACATGGGCACACGCGCGCTCTTAACTGTTAGTTCACTTTCCTAAAGGGAAGACTATCAAACAGAACTGCACTTGTTTGTAATTGAGCCACTATAATTTGGACACTTTAAGAAAAGCAACTTGGGCACTTTCTAATCTTGAATCCTAAAATTAGCCCAGGGGCCTCTCTAGAGGTGAGCGAATTTCCTACAGACGTGCGCTTTCCAGCACTTGTTTAGCAAATTTAACAGCTTCCACCTTGGTGTGCAGAAACAAAAATAAATCTGCACATTTCCAAGAAAAACAAAAGAAATTAGTTTATGCCCTCAAATCCACTAAGAAAAGCATTTATAGGAACCACACACAGTTCAACGAGTCAGAATTTGAAAACACGCGGTCTGCCAGCATTCTCAGTAGTCAATAATAGCAGTGGTCACCTGGAGCAGCGGAAATAACATGGTAATGATATTTTGAGAGGTTCCTGGAATCAAAACACAGGTCAGATTTTTCCCCTTTCCTTTTGTTTTCGGGGGGAAATTAGCTATTCTCACAGGGCTTGGGGAGAGTTATTTTCTCAGACTGGTGTCCACACAAAATCTATTTCTCTCGTATCAGGCTTGAAACTAGCACAGAGAAAAAAAGTGTCTTATGATATCAGTTAATTTTCTAGACAAAAGTGGGGCATAAATGGGAAGAGCTCAGGACTTGGGAACGGATTTAGGTAAAGGCAAAAATACCCATTACTGTTTAGGACTGGAGTGAGGTGTACTTGGAAAACACAGAATATAAAATCGGGGGTAGAGTTAATGGAGAACAAAGACACGGATTCTTTCCCTGCCACATGAAGTAGTTGGGACATGGTTACCAAGGGTAATGAATGGCTGTCTCTGCTGTGCAGAATCTGATGTGGGTCTGTAGACATAAAGTCAGCTATGACAAACACACAAGGAAGGAGAGGTTGAGTTTGAAGCACTTTTGCAGTTTTGCTACTATATGTTCAAAACGCAAATGATGGAATATAATAAAAAAACTTTTGATTCTCTAATACTTCATAATGAAAAACTATTCATCTTCAGTAAATTTATTCTAAGAAACTCAACATCTACTTCAATATAGTATATTAAGACCCACCTAACTGTGGCTATCTGGGGTGACTAGGAAGAATTTATGAAAAATTTAAATAACAGTATCTAAAATATGGTTCCATAGAGAAGTGCTTGGTGTGCAAGCCTGAGTACCTGATGGGTGCAGTTCTAGGTGTCTGTAAACCCAGAGACAGGAGAATCTTCTGGAAGCTTGTGGGCTAGTTAGCCTGGTGAAGTGAATGAGACCCCCTGCCTCGAACATGGAGGATGAACATGACACCTGGAAGTTGTCCTCTGCCCACATTCACACATGAACACATCCACGTCTCTCTCCATCTTTTTCTCTCTTCTCTCATGCGTGCACGCACTCACACACATCCCACAAAAAAGAAGGAAAAGAAATAGAGTATCCATAGTCAAAGTGCACTGCATTTAGAAACAACTCATAAACCAAGGAGGCTATTCTAATGAACACATGAACATGACTAGTAAGAAGTCAAACGGCCCTGGGTAACCGCTGCGCATAAACCCTCATCCTATGAACTGTCTCACAGTCTTCTGTTCCTGGTGTATACTGTGAAGATAAGCACACAAGCATTGCACTCAACACAAATATATTCTTGATCTTTCTAAGGACTGGGGAGTCTTAATCCTGAAAAGGTCACTGTAGCTTTCAAGTTCTATTTCTAAGTCCCTTCATTTTGCTAGTGGGACATCATGATGTGTAATGATTCTGACCTGTAAAAATCAATGACAGATTTCTGCTAAGTGCACAAACAAAATCCTATCCAGGCCTTCTTGCTCTGCTAAGACCAGGTGCTATCATCATATATGTTTATCTGTCTTTTTCTTTAGCAGGTGCTGATCAGTAAATATTAGAATTCTTGGATTATTTGTCTGCCTTTCCTATCGGCTTGCTATAAGTCCTCTGACAAGGAGAACTGTATTTACATATTTCCTCAGTATTCTATTCTCATTATACTCATTAACAACTGTAATGCATTATTTGGGGTAAATTTCTCTCTCCCTCCACCCCATGTAGAGTCTTCTTACTCTAGCCCAGGCTGACCTGGAACTCACTCTGTACAGGCTAGCCTCGAACTCAGCAATCCTCCTACCACTGCTTCTGAGTGCTGGGATTAAAGGCCAGTTTTGGGTATTTCTTTTTTTTAAATATTTTATTTATTCATTTTCAAGCAGAGAGAGAGAGAGAGAGAGAGAGAGAGAGAGAGAGAGAGCGCATCAGGGCCACCACCTCGTGGGTCTGGCTTATGTGGGTCCTGGGGAATTGAACCGGGGGCATTGGGCACTGGAGGCAAGTGCCTTAACCACTGAGCCATTTCTCCAGCTCAGTTTTGGATATTTTTTAATGAATCTGTTCCCGCTAAATGCTCAGTCCATGTCTGGGAGGTTCGCTGTTTGACTCTGGAACTAGTCACCGAATCTATACTCTAATCATTTGAAGAGCTAACGTGTGTCTATTTTCTACAACAAACCAAGCTTTCTTTCCAGAGCTGGCTGGCCCATCATTCACCTATGACAGCCAAACACACCAGACCCTGTACCTGAAAACTGGGAAAATTAATTGTGGATCCAAGTAATAGAAAATCTTATCCTCTCAGTTCTCAGCTACACCCACTCCTGAATGGGCTTCCAACAGATAGGTTCTCACATTTCTTGACTGAGCACCCCATCTCCTTTTTGAATCTATCCAGGAGGACTATGAAAAGGACAGGATCCTCCAGACTACACGGTGACCCAGGGTGACAATTTTGAAATTAAAAAGGCAGCAGGCAAAGGAACACCAGCAGCAAGCAACAAATCTGTTATAAAATGAAAAATTACTTAAATGGATAATCCCAACACAATGAAAATAACATGGTATCTAATGTAACACTCATTACTTACTAGGTGTTACATAGTCATTAAAAAGAAATCTCAGCACCCTGAAGGCAGAGGTAGAAGGATTGCTGTAAATTTGAGCTAGCCTGGTTTAGAGTGAGACCCTACCTCAAGCACACACAAAGAAAAAAAGAAGGGGGGAGAGAGGGAAGAAGGGGGAGGGGGAGGGAGGGAATAAGGAAGGAAGGAAGGAAGGAAGGAAAGAAGGAAGCAAGGAAGGAAGGAAGGAAGGAAGGAACGAACGAACTAGCTATCTTGGGCTGGGGAGACAGCTCAGTGGGTAAAGCTTGTTGTAAAAGCGGTAAGATCTGAATTCAGATCAAAACACCCACGTAAAAAACCAGGTGTGCTGGCATGCCTGTAGCCACCAAGCTGGGGAAGCAGAGACCAGAGAATCCCTGGGGCTCAATGGCTAACTTGTTCATCTGATTTGGTGAGCACTGGGTTTAGCAAGAGACTCTGTTTCAAAAAAAAGGGTGGAGGACGATTGACGACACCTGATGTTGACCTCTGGCCTCCACACACACGTGTACCTGAACACACGTGCTCCTACAGACATACAGACACAGATATCCACATCCACCCAATGAGAGAGAACTATTTCATTTGAACTTGGAAAGCCTGCCTGAGCTCCATCAGACTGTAGGCTCAAGGAAGGAAAGGAATCCACCTGGCCTACTTACTCTAAGGACATATTCAGTCAGTTCAGGAACACACTGAAAGCTTAATTCCCCTTGTAAAAACAAGTTCTTTCTTTTTCTTTGTAGGCAGGGTCTCACTACACAGCCTTGGGGTTACACTTGTCCTATCTCTGCCCCCTGCATGCTAGGACTGTGAGCATGAGCCACCACATCCTGCGTGACACCACTGCTTGAGGCCGTGGAGATCTCCTGTTCACAAACTCCCCCACCAGCCTCAGCTGGGCTGGGCCATGATGCCCTGTGCACCGTGGGCATTCTGGATCCTATCACCAAGAAGTGTCTTCACCCCGTTGGAACAATGCTCCCCTGTGCTTCTTAGAGATGACTGCTGCCTTCAGTCTGAATTTTGGTATTGATTATTAAAAGACAGAAAAAAAAGGGCTGGAGAGATGGCTCAGCAGTTAAGGCACTTGCCTCCAGTGCCTAAGGCCCTGGGTTCAATTCCCCAGTACCCACATATGCCAGACCCACAAGGTGGTGGCCCCAGTACTCTTGTTCTCTCTCTCTCTCTCTCTCTCTCTCTCTCTCTGATTGAAAATGAATAAATAAAATATTAAAAAAGACAGTTTTTCCACCCCTCCAGCATTCTTAAAACAAATACAGAAGAAGTATAATGATATATATGCATGAATATGTCACTTTGTATGCTAACCAAAAAAAATCCATCTTAATAATATGTTCTCTTGTCACAGTCTTCCTGGGAAGAATTTAGACACTATCCCCACGTTAAGTCAGCTTGTGAAATCTGTGGAAAGTGCTGGCTCCAAGCATCAAGCTCCTGTGAGGAAGCAAAGCACTGGGTGTGTAAGTGAAACCAAGAATTCCATGACATTTCTACAAATGCAGGGAAAACGACAATTAAACATGCAAGGTGAATGACAATGTCATCGCACGCTCACCTTCCTCTGTGGGATTAAACCCACAGATGTCACAGATGCAACGGACCCACTTATTCATTTCTTCCTCACTGTCGGCCACCAAGTAGAAAATCCGGTCTATAGTGTTGATGTCAAAAATGTAGCTGTTTTCAAACTCTTTCTTGTTAAATGTCAATCCAGCATCAACTTGCTGGCACAGGTTTAAATCAATAATCCGGATGGGCTTCTTGGCGTGATCATTTTTGTAGTACTCCAAGACATCCGGGTCTCCCGTCAAACGTCCACTGCGCAGAACAAACCATCTTCTCTTCCACGCCTGGGAACAAGAGAGAACTTTAGGAAGGTGCACACTCATGGAGCCTATTTATAAATGCACTGTCGAGGAAAAAGTTCTCATGTTTCTGTTTCCATAGGATCAGCTGCCAGTTTGAACAGCAAAGGTTGCTGATGCTACTTATTAACTTCATGATATTTATTTAATATATTCTATCCATGCTCCTATGACATCATATCAAGTAAAAAAATGACTACTAAAAAAAGTAATAGTTCCAACAAATGGTGTTAGAAAAGACGGGTATGAATATTGAAAGAATAAGGCTGGATGTTATGCTAAATGAAACAAGCCAGTCACGGGAAGACAAATGTCGAGACCCCTAAATGAGGTGTTTGCTATAATCAGAGCCACAGAGAGAAAGGACGGTGTTTGCCAGGAGGTGATAAGGGGAAGGGGAACCCCTATTTTCACAGGTACAATGTCCTTGGAGAAGAGGAGTAAGTTCTAGAGGTGGATATTGGTTGTTGTGCATAACAATTGGAATATTTAATAGCACTGAATTGGGTTAAGATGCCAAACTGCATGCTATTTTACCACAATTTTAAAAAAAAGCATTGGTTTTGTATGACTCAATACCATGCCATAAAGAAAACATATTGAGACACTTCTTCATAAGACTCCTACAGGTTTTTAACTGTTCAATCCTCTTGTTCCTTAGGTGAGAGGAGGGACTGGGGAGGGGAAAGTGGACTTCAATGTTTTCCTGGCTTCTTGCCTAGGAAGCTAGCAATGGTCTGGCACTCTAAACCCACAGAGACCTGTATTCCTGAGTCTCTCTTCTCCTCCTAACAAGTAATGTGTACTTTACTCACTACTTCCTCCCTCCACAAGTTCAATACAATGTCTATGGAAGGCTGGCATTCTCTCACCATCACTTCTAAGGCAGCAACAAGTAAAGCAGAATCAAATCACTGAAGTGTTGCCTTCATCACTGTGCTTGATCCCAACATGTGCCTCTCTGAGTTTCATCCTCAGGAGCAGCCAGTTAAATTGAGAACAAGTCTCAGCCTCCTCCAAAGAAACATTCTATACTCCAGACTGACCATCCGAGACAAGGTCGGTCACCCAGAGAGGACACTCCAGGAACAGCATGCTCCAGAAGACTCGGTCTTCACTGCTCATTCACCTGCACATCATGACCAAGCTCCAGTCACAGCATCTTAATCCTTTAGTTTGGGAAGATTGTAACCAGAAATAATGTATTTTCTTTCCAGCATTAAGATGGGGTAATAAAACTAAACATGAAAATAATGCTGGCAAGATACCTGCCTGCAGAAATACTGCTAAATGGGTAAGGATTCCTCCTTTTCTGTTTTTGTTTTTCGAGGTAGGGTCTCGCTCTAGCCCAGGCTGACCTGGAATTCACTATGTGATCTCAGGGTGGCCTCGAACTCACGCTGCTCCTCCTATCTCTGCCTCCCAAGTGCTGGGATTAAAGGTGTGTGTCACTACACCCAACAAGTATTCCTTTATTAGCAACTGACCAAAATCCTTTAACAAAACATTTACTAGAAAAAAAAATCACAAAAACCTAAAATATTGCATAGCTCATTAATATCAGTATCTCAGATTAGCTTCTCTATGTTTCCTCAGCTCAGAGGAGAGAGCGAAGGACTAGAGTTCAACAGACAGTCCTCCAAAGGAGAAAGGGAAATGACCAGCAAATATTTTTTAAAATGTTTAACATCCTTAGCCACCAGGGAAATGCAAATTAGAAGCACTTTGAGTTTCTATCTCACCCAGTCAGAATGGCTACCCATCATGAGCAAACAGAAAACAGTGAACACTGATGAGGTTGTGGGGGAAAGAGGAACCCTTACTCTCTGCTGGTGGGAGTGTAAATTGGTGCAGCCACTGTAGAAATAAGTATGGAGGTTTCTCAAAAACCTAAAAAAAATTGAGCTGAAGAGATGCCTCAAAGGTTAAAGGTGCCTGCTTGCGAAGCCTGATGGCCTGTGTTTGATTCCCCAGCACCCACATAAAGCAGATGCACAAAGTGACTCATGTGTTTCCAGTGGCTGGAGGCTCTGACCTGCCCAGACTTGCTCATTCTGTCTTTCTCTCTCTTAAATAAATATTCTTTTAAAAAGGCTAAAAATTAATCTACCATATAACCCACCTCTACCACTCCTGAGCACATATCTGAAGAACATGTATCTTAGCACAGAGATACTTCCAAATCCATGTTCATTGCTATTCTACTCATAAAACCTAGATGCCCATCAAAAGATGACTGGATAATGAAAACATGGTAATGGATATTTATAGGAAAATGGACAGAAATGGTAAAGATTATACTAAGTGAGGCAGCCTAATCCCAGAAAGACAAAAGGCACACATGTTGTCTCTCATTTGCACATTCTAACTTTTCGTGTTTCTGTGTGTGCAAACAGGGGAGGTGAGAGTTGGTACAGACCATGAGAGGGAAACAGAGGTGCTGGGGGAGGGGACATGAAGAGTCTGGTAACATAAGAACAAAGGTTAGCTGGGGGTGTGAGGGCACACTTGAAGCAGGGTTACCTTGGGAGGGGGTAAAAGGCACACTGAATAGGGGTCAGCTGGGGAGGTGTGAGGACACACTGAAGGGGTTGGGGGTGAGGGCACACTGAAGGGGGAGTTAGCTAGAGGGCTGAGGGAACACTGAAGGGGGATTAGCTGGGGGCATAGGGCACACGAAAGGTTGAATGGAGGAAGACAGAGAAAGGAAAAACAAAATTTGCTTGACAAAATGCCATAATGAGACTTAATTTTTTGTGTAGTATTAAAACCCAGCATTGGTAAACTCATAAGGCAGCACAGGGTTGGAGTTCTATAGATGTATGATTACTGAAGTCACAGCATATGACAGTCACATGAGCTCAGCACTGGATTATAAAAACCCATTGTTTCAATGGACACTTTAACTAGAATAAACTCAGTAAGATTACGTCTCTGTAACCCTAGAAATCAGCAGGCTCAGACAGGAGGATATTAGGTTCGAGGCCCACATAGGCTATACAGCAAGAGTCACTCCCACTCCACACACCAAAAAGAGAGGCCTGGACAGACACTGAGCTTGATGCAGCAATGAAGAGGAAAGAACAGGGTGTGCTGTTACTCAGCCAAAGCCATCCAGAGATCCTCTTTGGTTAGGATTCCTCTAGATAGAGATTTAAATACAGAAGTGACTTTTTAAAATTTTAATGTCTTGCAAGGAAATCTTTCTAAAATGCCCTACTACATAATTCATCAAACGCAATTCATCCGTTCCCCAGTGGTTCCGCTGAGCACTGTGGGCATCAGCTTCTAAACTGCATTCAGGGAGGCTCTCAGAGGCCGAGCTCCAGGCGCAGGGCCACCTGCTCCACACTCAACACAGCCTGTGCTGGGCTTGCAGTCTGTTCTACCACCTTTACGTGTAGTTTTCTGTCCCTTCTCTCTTCCTGTCAGGAGGCCAAACTCTTTCCTGCTTGAAGACTTTGCACATGCTCTTTTCAAAGTCCACTAAGCTCCATTCCCCCAGTCCTTGCCAACCTTCAGACCTTCCTTTCCCTGACCATCCTCAACCCAATGGCTTCAAATGTAAAATGCAGCATAATTTTAGAAAGCCTATTACTAGGCTATGTTGTGACTTATATACAAGTGTAATTAAAATTCTTTAATAGGAAGAGTTACTAGTTTTAATATTTATTTATTTGCACATGTGTGCATGGGCATACCAGGGCTTCTTATTGCTGTTAAATGACCACCAGATGCACGACACTTTCTGCATCTGGCTTTATGTATTAGGAATTTGAACCTGGACCAGCAGGCTTTGCAAGCACCTTAACTGCTGAACCATCTCCCTAGCCCTCAGTTTCAATTTATATTTATTTGTTGAGCATCTAATAATCTGCCCAGACTACCATGTCCACGAAGACAGTAACCATGTGTACTTGGTTTGCTATGGCATGTCCAATGCACAGCACAGTGCCAAGTCCGTAGTAATATCTGCACACTAAGTAAACAATTTCTCTAAGAGAATAAAGTGATTTGTGAGAATATCGACTTCATTCTACAGGGCACAACAACATGAAAGCAGTGCTTCTGAAACCTCTTCCACTTGAGAAAGAGAGCTTAAAACTAGACATCCACATGATAAACACACCTAAGACAGTTTCCAACCACCTGCATGAACACTCTGGGAAAAGTACAAAACCAGGAAGAAATGATACGTTCAAGTGTCATTTGGTGTGTTCCGTTCATTCATTCCTTTGCTTGCTGGCTGACATCACACTGATAAAATCAAAAGGTCGTTAGAAACTAAGATAGCCAAGAAATGTGTAACAATGAATTCAGGTGTACTCAGTAGACAAGTTACAAATGGCAGACGCTGAGCAGACATCATACAAGACATGAACTCTTGAACGGCAGGAAATTACAACATTAAAACACAGAATCTAGCCAAGCAGCACCTGCCACTGATTTATTTATTTTTAAAATGGTCCAAATGTGAATGTTTGTCTCAGTCACAAAATGAGTCACTATCACTGAATCTGGCACCAATGAAACTGGAAAACAAAGGCAATTACATAAACTCACACTTTAATACAGCAGATACAAAGGTTCTCTGGATTATGGTACAAAGCACAATTTAGCCACAGAATAAAGCTCGAGGCTTGACAAGAGATCTGACATCAGCACCCTTGGTAATCACAGCACAAAAGCTTCTCTGTTTTGTCAGAGCACAAAACGGGTCTGCATAAATCAGTCTTTGTTATCTGAAAATATCTGGGATTCTTAAAGTTTGTCCTATTTTTATCCCTGCTGCCTTGGTATCCCAGAGAAAACTGTGTACTGCCTCTCCAGGCCTGCTGAGCAGTCCCGGATAAAGGGTGCAAGTTTTCTAGAAACCTTCAAAACCAAATACTCTGAGCAATTTCAAATGCAACACTTGAGAAGTCATTTTTAACTACTGGACTTCCATGGTGAGCAGGTAATGTGAATGAAATCCACAAGAAGCTTGCATAGTTGAAAGCTTGCAGCTTATACAATTATCAGTGACGATATGCGACAGTTACTTGAATGTCCAAAGTCTGCATTTCTGCATGTGTATGTTATGCGTTCATGTTTGTGTGTGTAGGCAAGCATCTGCGCATCTGCATGCATATGGAGGCTGATGTTGGGTGTCTTCCTCGATCGCTCTCAATGGAAGCAGAGCCCACTAATTCAGCTAAGTCAACCTGGTCAAGCTTGCCAGCTTGCCTCGGGGATTCCCTGTCTGCACCTTCAGAATGCTAGGGTTACAAACAGACTGCCACAGCTTGAATACGAGTACTGGGGACCTGAACTTGGGTCCTCACACTCGCACAGCAAGCTCTTCACTCACTGGACCATTGTCAGTTGGTGGGGGGGTGGTTGATCCCCAGAACCACATAAACTAGGTGTGGTGTTGGCACCCCTATAATCCCAGCACTTTAGAGGTGGAGGTAGAAAGATTTGAAGTTCAAGGTCACCCTCAATTACATAGTGAGATCTAGGCCTGCCTGAGCTACCTGAGACCCTTTTTCAATCAAACCAATCAAAGAGCACCACACTCTGACATCAGTTCCCTTTACTCCCTGCCTCTCTGCATCCTATAGGGCAACTCCCAAACTCTGGCCAAACACTCCCCCATCTGTCCAGCCTCCAACCACGCCTCAAAGCTTGCAGTCCCCTGCTCTCTGCAGTGCCCTACCTCCAGCCCTGTGCTCCATCCCTACATTCCCTCCTTCCAAGCCACGTGTCTGGCACACCACCTTCTGAATGTTTTGAGGGCTGGAGCAATGTCTTTTTACTTTTGAGAAATATCATTTATTTGCAAGTAGAGGGAGGACAGAAGAGAGACAGAGAGAGAGAGAATGGGTACACCAGGGCCTCTAGCCACTGAAAATGAACTCCAGATTCATGCACCACATTGTGCTTCTGGCTTTAATGTGGGTACAGGGGAATCGAACCAGGATCATTAGACTTTGCAGGCAAGTGCCTTAACCACTAAGCCATCTCTCCAGCCCTCTTTACTTTTTATCTTTCTTCTCCCATTGCCTGGCCCCAAGGGTGCTCCAGGAATACCCACTGAAGATGTATAAACTGTTTGAAGCCAAAGACAAAAACAAACAAACAAAAAAACCTACAAAAAAAAAAAACAGAAGTTCTCATGCTACCTATACATCATGGGGAAAATGACAAGACTGTAATCTATCCGACCCTTTCAAGAACCTTAGGCAAGGACAGAGGTGTGTGAACACTAATTATTTCTCAAGCTCTGCAGATAGGAGTGGTATTTCTGAACTTTACTTTCAAAGACCCATTTGTAAGCCTTCTACACAGAAGTAAACTGGATATGCTAAACTGAAGATACACTGTAGCTTGAACTTAAAATAGACTTCTCTCACACCAGGGTAAGAACACAGACACTCCGCAACTAAGGACAGATGGAGTCCTGTCATTTGGTGGGAGGGAAAAGAATTAGCCCCACGCTGTTCCTTGTTGTACTACTAGCAATATACCTAACTAGCCTAAGTGGTGAACAGGTTCAGTCTTAAAGGAAAACAAGTCACGGCCACACACTTGTGTCCTGAGTTCTCTGTGGTACAAATGACGGAATGCAGGCCTACTGACATGCTTGTTACATGTACCTTTCCCAGAAGAGCTAATCACTGAGAAAAGAGCTAATGTACCAGCAGGCAGACCAGCAGAGCACACCAGAAACAGCCACAGAATTTCACTGACAAAATAAAAATGTGGGGTTGGGGAAATGGCTCAGTGAAGGCACCCACATAAATGCATGGTATGTGGGACAATTGAGACCCTGCCTCAGTACATGAGGTGGAGAGTGATCGAGAAAGTCAGCCAAAATCTACCTGTGGCCTTCATATGCCCATGCACCCATACATGCAAACACATGCGCATATGTGTACACATACCACACACCACAAACACACAAACATGCCAACAAAATTCAGAAATTAAAAATAAAAACTAAAAGAAAAACGATGCCTCACTTCTGACCAGCAGTATGATACTGGGGCACATGCATTTGTATGTGTGTGCACGCATGCATGTGTGTACAGTTGCCATGGCACATGCATCTGTATGTGTGTGCATGCATGCATGTGTGTACAGCTGTGGCACATGTATCTGTATGTGCGTGCATGCATGCACGTGTGTACATTTGCCATTTTTTAAATGCATAGCAGGTGACTCCTACGTGCCACCAAGATTACTAGCGACAGGTCCAATCAATGCAATTATGATTCTCTTTAAAATAGAATTTAGGTCTGTATTGCTCAGCAGCTAAAGGCATCAAAGAATTAGAAAGAGGGCTGGACAGATGGCTCAGTGAGTAAACGTGCTTGGTTGCAGAGACTGACAGTCTGGCTTCAATTCCCCAAATAAAGTGGCACATTCGTCCTATAATTCGTTTGCAGTGGCAGGAGGCCCTGGTATGCCCAGACTCACACACTCTCTCACTGTCTGCCTCCCCTCTCTCTGTGTCAAATAAATAAATTAAATAGTATTAACTAAATTAATTAAATAGTAAATTAATCTAAATTAAATAATTTAGATAGGTCTAAATTTCAGTGTCAAGGTAATGGATAAAGTATGGGACATATGTACAATTACTCTATGTGAAACATTTAAAATGAAATTCCCTATCATCTGCCTATCTATTATGTGAAAATGCTCAAGATAAGGGTTAAACAAAAGGAAAATAAAACAAGCTACATGGCTCATGCCTGTAATCCTGGAACTGCAGGCTGAGAAGGCTGAGGTAGAGTTCCAAGCCTAGACTATATGATGAATCTCAGGCCAGCCTGGCATGCCAGTGAGAATCTGTCTTCAAAAAAAGTAATCATAAACAATAAAGACAAAGTTTGGGGGAGATGGCTCCATGGGTAAAGGGCTTGCTGTGTAAGCATGAAGACCTGAAAGACCTGAATTCAGATCCCAAGAATCCATGTAAATGCTGGGTGAAGTCCCAGTCCCGGGACTTGCTGGTGAGCTAGTGTAGCTGAATCAGTGAGTCCTAGGTTCGGCAGGAAACCCTGTCTCCAACAAGTAAGATGGAGAGCAACTGAGGAAGACCTCTAACATCGGCTTCTGACCTCGACACGAGCACATATTAACATGCATACACATATGTATACACATGCCCACATAGCGCACACACACAAACATATGTATATGATATAGTTTGTTCTGTCTGAAGCAATTTTGTTTCTGTACATATGTGACTTCGTTTAGAGACCAGATCTCAAAAAGATGCATATTAAATTGTCAACTGTGATAATTCTAGGTATTTAACAGGGATCAGACAAGTTGCACATTTTTATTTTTATATTACATTTATTTTATATTTTATGTATATTTATTTATACTTATTTTATATTTTATTTTATATTTATTTTTGTTTTACATACTTCGATATAACCATTTTTTCTAAGGAGTTTCCACTTACTGCTTTTGTATTCAAAGACCTGTTTAAAAAGTTTAGGCCTGAAAACGTTCTCAAACAGAAAAATCAAATAATTTGTTAATCAAATAATGGTGGGCACAAAAAGCCTCACAAATGTTTATGCATGTGTGGAAATATCATTTTCTTATTACTCTGCTATTAGTGAATGAATTTAACCTTTCTTTAAATGTAGAATTTCAGGATACATCTGGAAGGAAAGCTAGCCAGGAAATAGCTTAGACAAATTAATATAACTACTTGGATTTAAAGACTGGGATATAGAGGGTTAAAACCAACCAGAAATGTTAAGAATACTTGAAATAGAGAAACACGCTTTTCCCATTCACTTTAAGTTCAGTGGTTCTAATATTCAGTGTTATCATTTGCTGTAAAAGCCAAGTCAGCCAGTTATGGTCAAACATTTCATACTTAAAAAAATCAAACATACACACCTAGAGAGGTGTTTCTTTCTCTTAGAAAATACTAAACTGACAAAATAATGCTGAAGAAAAACAAACTGTCCATGAAGTAGGGAGCGAAGAAAAGCATGCACTCTGAAATACTCAAGTTGTTTTCCAGGAAGCACCATCTTTTCTCCTAGAGCAAAATAAGGAAAAAACAGGCTCCGTGGAAGTTTCCACCCCAGCAGCTCTATCACTGTGATCATCTGTTCCAAACACACACAAGCCTAAAATTTCCTGTTTTCAAACTCTTGTCACCATTTTCTAGCTTTGTGCTATCAGTGCTAACTTTAGCTTCGGAATATAAACAAAAGAACACACTGGAAGAGATGCAGAGGGGCAATGTCTACACCCAGGCTCCCAACTGCTCGGCCAACTTTCACAACAACTAAGCTCACTTGCAGGGCCTGGAGGAAAACAAATGAGCTGGAGATGGAACAACTGCAAATCAATCTCAATCTCTCTCTCTCTCTCTCTCTCTCTCTCTCTCTCTCTCTCTCTCTCTCTAAGAGAAAACCAAACCACAAATAAGAATAGCTGAGGAAACTTCAGGGAGATTTTTGTGCATGCTAAAGACTACCTCCCTGCAGTTCCTGAGTCTAAGTTCTTTAAAAAAAAAAAAAAAAAGTTCTTTAAAAAAAAAGTTCTTAAAAACTTTTCCTGGGGCAGAAACTTCTTTGGGACTCTGATGAAAGCCATGGGGAGATTTTCCTAGAAAAAGGCATGCAGTTTTAGGGGTTCATGGCCCCCTGGGGCACAGGACTCACTTTGTGTACAACTTCTTACTACTGAGAACAGCCTGGTAAGAGGCTGGTCTGCCTGGGACCCCCCCAACCGAGTTACCAGCACTCCATAGGAAAGAGGGTCATCCCATGGCATTAACACTCCGCTATTGGGCAAGTTGTGGGTATTTTTACTGGTCTGGGCTGTGTCCACCTTCTGATTTTGAGGCTTCCTTTTATCCCTACCAGTAGGAGGCTACAGAGACAAGCATCTGAGTGAGTATGCCACACTCAGGGTGAGTTGGATGAGGCCAGCCTGCCTTGGCTCTGCAGCTCTCTCCTTCCCCACTTGCACAGTAAGCTGAGGTGGGGACAGGAGAGTGAGGCTGGGATACCCCATGTCTCCCAGAGAGCAGCACTGGCCTGGCCCCAGAGAAAGCTGGAATAAAGAACATCCACACACTTCTGCATCTCTCCCCAGGACCTACAAAGGCTGATGTCCATGGACAGTCCAACTACTGCGATCAACAGAGCCAAAGGGCAGTAAAAAACCATGGGGATTATCATGAGTTCTAAGGTCAGCCATAGCCATTGCATTGTTAATTTTGTGTCTAGAAATCTTGCCTGTGGAGACAACGCAAGAGCCAACCAAATCCCAGGCATCAAAATACACAGCACAGGCTAGTTCTGTCCCTGACTTTCTCAGCCAGTCCAAATGTGCAGCAGAAGACAGGGCAACCAGGAGGCCCATTTTCCCAGGGCTATCCAGGGTCCCCATCCTGGTTACAAAGGAAAGTGAGTAAATAATTATGATACATTCTAATAAAAAAAAGTTTTACACAGTCATTACAATGATGCTTAGGCCTAGCATTTTAAAGTAGTATTTTTTTCTCCCCAGGTTTATAAAATGTAGAAATTCTGAGAAATCATGGTGAACTGGTTTCTCCACTTATACTAAGAGGAATCTGGTGGAAGAACATTGGCAAGATCTTCCTTTGGGCCTAGTCTAGTTTCCCTGTCTTGGTCCAGCTTGGAACAGGATGGAGATAAGGTTGCTGCGGTTCCCAGGTCAGCCAGTTGAACCAAAAACCACAGAGGCATTGTCTCAAGGAAAAGGAGAGAAGGGTCTCCACATGAATGCACATGGGGGCAGTCATCAGTGTGCACACGCACACATGCCCCAGATAAATAAGCAACTGTTGGTGGTTAACTAGAATGAAGGAGGGTTGGTTTAGGACAGAAGGTTAGCCGTCTTGCCCACATTTAATTAGAACATGCATATGAAAAACAACACTAGGCTAGGTATGGTGTCGCACACCCTTAATCCCATGTTGGAGGATCTCTGAGTTCAAGGCCAGCCTGAGGCTACATAGTGAATTCCAGATCAGCCTGGACTAGAGCCAGACCCTACCCTGAAAAACAAGAGGCTAAAACTGTTACAAAAAAAAAAAAAAGCACTAATAACACTTCTATCTTTAAATAAAAATTGATCTTCCCCAAACCAGATTTCTCAATTCTTTTTTTTTAATATACATTTACTGTCTATAATGAGTTATATTATTTAGTGGGCAAACAATGAGTTGTTATCCCCAATTCCCCAATGCCTCCCCCTCATCCCCAATCAGCTGGATATCCTCCTCCATGGGTCATCTGGATGTTGTTCAGCTAGTCTGTACCAAATAATCATTTCTAGGATAGAATTAGTTTTGAGTTTCCAACAGCCCATGAGCACATTCCTGTCTTCTCCTCTGTTACTGAACTTCCACAGTTCACAATGAAGTAGAGCATCACTGTATTAAGATTCACATCACAGTCTTGCACACTAAGAACTAGGGGAAAGGCACTGAAGTGTGCCAAAACAATTTCACACTGCCATAATTATATCTATACGTAATAAGCTAGGATAACGTTCATTATCACTGTGTTCGGAATATAAAACCGAGTAAGGCTTCCATAACAGTTACGTGGCCAGGAAGAACTTCCCTGGTAAGATACCCTTCCAAAGATAAATTACGCATCCTCAAGATAATGGCTGAAGCCACATGCAGGACAAACAGCCTCATCCAAAGAGGACTACATACAAAGTGAGATGCAAGACCTAAACTGTGTCATCAAAAATGAAGCCATGCTCTCTGATGCAAACAGTCCAAATGATGAAGGTGAGGTCTGGTACCATGAGTGGAGGGTGATGAAGGTGATGTCTGGTACCATGAATAGAGAGGGTCACCCTTTATCAAGCATGATTCTCGCAGCTTAGAAAATGGCCAGTGAGTCAGACTGCTTGCTACCTATGCAAGCAAGCATGAGGATCTAAGTTTGGAACCCAGATCTGTGGAAAAGGCTGAGACTGACCATGCACCCCTAATCCTAGTGCTACGTGGGACAGGCCCAAGGAGGATCACTGACAAAATGCGGGAGCTCCAGGTTCAGTGAGAGACTTTGTCTCAAGGAAACATAGCAGAAGAGCCTCCACATGCATGCACACAGAGTGTGGTGCACACACACACACACACAATCATAATTCTTCAGCAAGAATGATTCCCACTCATGTAGCAAATAGATTATCTCATTTCACAAGAAAAGCTGTTGACTATTTGCTTTTGTTAAAAAAAAAATAGTGCACTGAGCTAGCTTGCCCCTTCTGTGGTGTGGGATCCCATGTCTGGTCAACTTTTGGTGTCCCTCTCTACCATCCAAGCCTCATGACCTTTGGCCACTAGGAAGGAAGTACAATGGACTGAAAATAACAGAGACTGCAAGGAGTTAGGTTCACAGATTTAATGTTGGAGGACCAGGAGTGGAAAAGGGGGAGAGGGAAGGGCTGGGGTACTCCTGCCAGGAGTAACTGCCATGTGGCAGAGCCCAATGAATTTTCAACTCCAGCAAATCTGTCACCCAAGTTATACAGTGCAGAAGAACAAAACCAAACCCACTGCATGGTGATATAATCAGTGATCTACAGCCACAGCACCCCACACATCCTACACACACATGCTTTCAATGTGCTGCAGTCCTGCCAACCAGAGCCGTTCATAGAGCTCGGTCATTCACAGAGGTGCAAGGACTGGCCAACGTTCACTCAAGTCTGGGAAGCTAAAAATAACCACACAAACATGTTTACAGCATTTGAAAAACACAGGACCCACACTGTCATGTAAATACAGACTGCAGAGACATGTCCGGGTGTTCGGAGATGTCATCGGCCATCCCTCACAGCACCACAGAGGTTTATATGTCGGTATTTTCCTTTAAATATGCAAGTGTTGCCTGTTTACTAGATTGAGGGAGGGTTGGGTTGGGACAGGGGAAGGCTAGCAGGAAAGGAAGAGGTAGCCATCTTGCCCACAGTAAATTAGAAGGCTCAGAACACCACAAACCCCTCACTCTCATTTTTTGTGGCAGGCATGACACTTTGGGAGATTCTGGAAGGGATGTCGTGCCTGTATTTTCCCACTCTGCATAGGTACTCTCAAGCCTGGCACCCCTTCCCTTTCCTCATCCTTCACCCTTAAAGGCTGCGGAGAAAACTGAATACAGAGAAGTGGAAAGGAGACAAGTCTCCCCACTCTTGCACCTAGTTTAGGAGTGCTAAAGATGGTATTTCCAATCCTAAACCTGCTCCTGACAAACGAGAAGCTCTGAGTCAAACAGAGGGAGGGTAGCCACACCTTGCTTTGATAGTGGTCTTGGGAGTAGCTAGGCTCAAGCTCTCCTGGACTAGTGTGGGAGAAAAGTCTATTTGTCACTGTAAATTATATTTTAATATTAACTTTTAGATAGGGTTGTTTTACATTTGGTCCTTTAAAAAGTTAAGTTGTTTAAAAGCTAGGGAGAAATTATGCATAATGTCAGAACCATCAATAGGTATATTTTTCCATATTCCCATCTAATTTGCATTGATATTCATACATACTTTTACGTAGTTAATTGCCGGAGTTGCTGGGGCTCAAACCCAGTCTTGTACATGCTAAGTGTGATGGTTAAATTTGGCAGAACCTAGAGGACAAATCTCTGGGTGTGTCTGTGAGGAAGTTTCTAGACTGTGCTGAGGTATGAATACCCCCTTAAATGTGGGAAGCACCATGCCAGGGGCTAGCGTCACAGACTATGTGAGCACGATCAGAGATCCAACATTTATTCCCTTCTGCTTCCTGACTGTGGGTGAGAGGTGACCAGCTGCCTCATGTGCCCATCTCCATGAGATCCCACCTTAATGGACCGTATCCCATCAAACTGCATGCCAAAATATCCCTTACGCTGTTTTTGTCAGAGCAAGGGGAAAGTAACTAACATATCCACTGAGCTACATCTTCAGCCCTTGGTTTTTAGGAGACAGGCTCTTTTAAAAAAATTTATTTACTTGTTTTTATTATGCACCCATGTGAAGAAGAGGCACTCCAGGACCTCTTGACACCAGAAGCTTCTGCCACTTTTTGTGTCCAGCTTACACAGGTGGCTTGGGAAATGAACCAACCAAGGTCATCAGGCTTTCAAGCAAGTGTCTTTAACTGCTGAGTCATCTCTCCATCCCCCAGGGTCTTAAGTCTATGGTGAAAGCTGCCTTGGAACTTATCATCTTCCTGTCTCAGTTTCCAGATGCTAGGACAGGCATACTCTAGGCAGTCTGAAAAAGATAACCAGATATAAAAGCCACACAGCACTGTAGCTGTCAGGATCTCCTTGTCCTCTCACAGCCTCACATTCCTCTCCCTAAATGGCCTCAAGGGTCACCACAGTTAGCCATCTGTATATCCATCCCCTGGGCTTTACCACTGCTCTATTCTTCAACTCTAACATACACAGTACCTGGCAAAACAGACTCAGGTGAGAATGAATAAATGAATGTCTCCATGCACAAACCTTATTGGAATCATCAAGAATCTCATCGATAAGTAATCATTATGTGTTCATTGCACGGCTTGATGATAGACATCCCAGAAAAGCTAGAGACGCTATGACAATGAATGAAGAATTGCTAAACTTGTATAGACATGTGTTCATTGTAAGTGTGGGGAAAACAATCTTAAAACCACAATAAGAGACACAGCTAAGTGGAAGAAATGTTCCCCAATGCTGTGGGGGGGGGGGCAGCCTAGGGGGCATATGGAGAAGCCTGCTGGCTTCTTTCCTCTCCATCCTTCATTCTTTTGTTTGCCCCCTAGTGGAGTGCTCATGAGCACAGAAAACTAAAAGCAGATAGGCACTGCCATCCCCCCCCCCCAAAAAAAAATACCCACTGGAAAAACAAAAGCACAAGGTAAAGTTTAACACAAGCCACTGGTTGCTTTCAACATCTCGAGATCAGCCATGGGGAAGAGAAGGTAATAGGATTCCCTTTAAGGACCTTTGACATAAAGACATAACGTTTGTATCAACTTCAGTGCTTTGACTATTTCCTTGTGTACCTTTGGACTTTTGATCATTACCTTCTGAGGAGGCCCACATCTCCAGATAGTATCTAGTATCCAGATAGGGCTTTCTCCAGGAATTCAGGGGCTGCTAAGCTCCAGGCTGCCAGGGGCTACCCCCTTTATTTTTGGTTTTCAGATGGCTTAGACATGAATGACTGAAACAAAAGCACCTCCAGGGAGGGCTCTGACAATCTCAGGATTTGTTCCCACAGGACCTCTAGGTGCAGGTAAGTGAAACAGGCTAGGTGGGCGAGGCAGCCTGGCTCCTCCCCAAAGCTTGCTTATCTCCACAGAGATCTTTCTAGAATGGGGTGTGGGGCTTGTCTGTGATCTCATCCCCAGCCACAGCCAACGCTCCTCGAAACCAGCAGCTCATTTCATAGGAAAGTTTCCCACTAGCACACAGCTCACTTCTGACACGCGGAGATGACAGACTCAGCTACTGGCTGGCTACACAGCCTGTCTGCAGACTCCTCCCTGGTGACTAGTGACAGACATTTTAAAGACAAGCAGCCACAGCTATACAAAGGGCGGGCACTAAACAGACATGGAGAGGGATCCCTGAAGGGAGACTCAAAGAAGCTGCACACACTTTCTGGCCTCAAGTGACCCAGTGTTTCAGTTTCTAAAACAACCAGATCACTTACTGATCCACAATTACTATAGACCAAATGATCTGATTTTGGATTAAGGATGCAGAAAACCCCTTCGATTTCAGGAAGACTTGTGAGAAAATAAACACAAGCCAAAGGACGGAAAGGACTGCAGACTTCCAGACTCAAAATGGCCTTGATAGTGCCTGATAATACCTACACATAATGAGAGGAAAAGATGACACCGAAACAAAACAGACTAATTGAGAAGGAGGAAAAGATGAGGGAGGATGGGGAGAGAATCATAATGGTTTATGGTCTATAATTATGGAAGCTCTCAATAATAAGTTAAAAAAAAGAAAATACCAATATTCTGATATGAATCAAGCACTCATATAAACACCAACGACCTAGTTAATTCCACGCCTTGGGACGGAGCGCATTCACACACGCACTTGGATGTGACGCAGTGCTTTAAGACCACATCTTGTATAAATGCAATGTTAGCTTAAGCAACCCTTACCAGCTTTGTGACAGAGGAAATGGAGTGGCCGCTGAAGTCAGGGCAGACGGAGTATTCAAAGGTTTTAGTAAGCAAATGCCCAGGAAGATAACACTTGAACTGTGGTCCTACAACTATGCTGAAGGCTGTAAAAGGCTATACAAGGTGGGTGGGAGGAGCAAGCAGAATCCCTTCTGGCCTTAGTTTACCTTTTTCCTTTCAACCCAAACCCTGAGAACAGCACAGGAGACAGAAGGGAACTCCAATTTTCCCTAATGTCACTGTCTTTGCTCAGGTCGCTCCCAGAAAAGCAAATCTCTACCAAGGCTGCCCAAGAGATTGATTCCAGTGAAGTTTCATGTGTTGGGAGGAAGGAGGTGAGGGGATTTCCCCAGCTCGCTATACTTGGATGTGTATCCTTGGGTTAATTTTTATCCTTTGTCTGTCTTACTGTCAAATTATTTACAGAGGGTAAAACAGATCAAGTAATTCACTTTCTTAAAATTTACTATATTTAGGAGAATGATATCACCACTCAGTTTTAAATACACTAACATTATGATATAACTCTTCAAGCATGCTTATACAGCTCATTTCATGATTTGGAGTCAGTTCAAATTATTCATTAAAATGAGTAACAAAGAACAAAACAACAGGCCAGCAGCTGTCCCATCTGTACATCTGACTTGTAGAAGTAGTGTATTTATAGTTAAATAGCACACTGGGCCGCTCAGGAAAGAACTGTTCCTACCCTCAAAGCACGGTTATTGCAAAACTTTGTGCAACATCGTTTATTAAAGAATTAAAGTTTTATTGTTGCTGTCACTGGTGTGTGGGTGTATGGGGACACATGTGTGGAGAGCAGTGGACTACCTCAGGTTGTTGCCTTCCACACCTTGAGATAGGGTCTCTTACACCAAACTAGCTAGCCCACAAACTTCAGGATTCTCCCAAATGCCTGGGTTGCAGAAGTATGTGCTCTGAGGGTCCAAACTGATCATCCAGCTTGTGCAGTTAAGTGTTTTAACCACTGAGCTCTCTCTCCAGGCTCAACAAGTAAGTTTTTACATGCAACCTTAATGTTTTTGTGTGCTCTGAAATTAAACTTACAATATTGGTCACTATTTGTACTCATGTGTATTTTCTGGGTTTTAAAATTTTTTTTAATTTTTGGCTTATTTAACATCTTACCTCTCCAACCAGACTGTAAGTAAATTAAAGCAGATAATGTCTGAGTCGGGACTATCTACCAAATTTCTAAAATATTCAATATCATGTGCTGAATATAAGTATTCACCTGAGGTTTTTCTCTCAAATCTGTATGTGTAGAAGGTCAACACATGGAATTTCACAGAAGAGCTTGCCAGGTAACACAATAATCATCACCCCAGGCATCACCCACCTCCCTGCTGGCTTGGTTAGTCTCCTCCTCTTCACCTCACTCCACCATTCTCTGCCCACCTCTGTGATCTCTTGTGACTGGGGATGGGTGGACACTTATTTCCTTCCTTCCAACAGTGTCTGCCCCAAGTGCCTGTTCTTCCATTGACCCAGTGCTCATTGGGCCAGCTTTTAAAACTGGCCTTTTATTATGTTTATTCCTCCTTCCTATATCTCTCAATTCCAGGGGTGTAAGGATTCTCTCCTAAAAGATGTACCTGAAATATCTGGGCTGAATTCAGTTTATTGTAAGTATAGTAGGAAAAAGAAAACATACTGATATTTCTTTTTTTTTTTCGGGGGGGGGGGGGGGGGGGGGGGAGAAGGACATACCTGTGTGTGGTGTATGTGGTGTGCTATGCATATGTGTGTACAGATGTGTATGCCTTTTTTTATTCAGACTGACTGACTTGTGAGCCCCAATGATTCTCCTTGGCCCTACCCAACCCCAAAAAGGCTGGGGTTATAGGCATGTGTGTTGACACCCAGCTTTTTACATGGGTGCTGTCATGGTTTGATCCAGGTATCCCCCACAAACAAATGAATGTGTTCTGATTGACAGATCCTCAGCTGATGGCAGTTTGGGTTTTACAATCTTGCTAGAGCTGTGTTGTTGGGGGTGGGATTATGGGGGCTATAAACCAGCTTCCCCTTGCCAGTGTTTGGCACACCTTCCTGCCGCTGTTTGCAGTGCTATGGCGGAGGTGATGTCCATCCCTCTGCTCATGCCATCGCTTTCCCTGCCAGGATAGAGTCTCCCCTTGACCCTTGACTCCGTAAGCCTAGTAAACCCATGCCTCCACAAGCCGCTTTTGTTTGTGTTTTTTCTGCGCAGCAACTAGAAAGCTGACTACAACAGGTACTGTGATGGAACTCAGGACCTCAAGGCCCTCGCGCTTTTTAAAATGAGTTATGCACTGAGCCATCCTCTCCAGCCCACACAACTGATATTTCTAAATGGTATGCTTATTTGAGACCTACCACTTCCATGTAGTATATTTGTTAATGTACTACCTTTACAACTCACTGTCCCCTTCCTCCTAACGCAGTGGCTGTCCCTCTGCTGGGCAACACACTTGTTACTCTGTCTTTCCTCAGTCTTACAGTGCCTTCTGTCACTTTCTGGTAACAACATTATTGCATCCTCTCCCACCACTGTCCCTCATGCCCTCCACTGCATACATTCTGTTTGCTGGATTATACTTGCCCTCCACTGCCTACATTCTGTCTGCTGAATTATACTTGCCCTCCAC
Organism: Zapus hudsonius; assembly: GCA_004024765.1. Classification (NCBI taxonomy): domain Eukaryota; kingdom Metazoa; phylum Chordata; class Mammalia; order Rodentia; family Dipodidae; genus Zapus; species Zapus hudsonius. Next base: position 30,070 of record PVHP010001541.1, on the reverse strand, counting down.
TGCCTACATTCTGTTTGCTGGATTATACTTGCCCTCCACTACCTACTTTCCAGCTGCCGAACGTACACTTTAACACCATCCAAGCCAATAACATTTACATTCTGCTCTACAACAAACTCAACATGCTTTTTAAATTCTCAGTCAGTTCAAAATCCACAGAGAGCCCTGGGTTCAATTTCCCAGTGCTCATGTAAAGTCAGATGCAAAGAGTAGCACATGTGTCATGTTCCCTCCCTCCCCCAAGAAATAAAAATATTTTTTTTAAAAATTAGCTACCCGGGTTGCTGACATCTAACATCTTTTTCATGACATACATCCCAAACATATAAATCCACCAGAGCATGAGTTTCATGCTCACTTTCCTTTTTACATGTGTTGAACCAACCATTGAAACATTAAAATGTTTAAAGTGCTGAGAAGAGGAGACTGTGATCAGCACTGAGACATCTCTATCACTGCCTCTAAGGCTTGGGGACTGGTGCAGAAGAGGTGGTGGACAGAATGTAAGAGCCAAGGGAAGAGGAGTGCTTTGCAATCTTGCTGTCCAGACACAAAGTGGCCATGGTGTTCATGACCTCACAGAGGCTGTGCTATACTACATAAGGGCTGCATAATGTGAGGGGAAACGATGACATCGAATGGAACAGGGACCAGTTGGAAAGAAGAAGGGATTCGTGGAAGATGGGGCAGAGGGAAAAGGAAAGGTAGTGATAGGGCATTATGATCATGGTCAATTGTGCATATGAATGGGGTTGTCGATAAAATGTTTTTTAAAAATTCAAACACTCTTCTTAGCACAGAAGCATCCAAGATGACGTCAATTGGCAAGCTCCATCTATCCCAGAAAGATGTTATTGAAAATAATGATTATATTCAATCCATGCCTTCACTCACCCAAAAATATTGAGTATCAACATATCGATGGTTCTAATTCATAAAGAATCTGCTTACCTCATCAAACTCATTCTTGTGGATGAAGATAAAAACTAACACGTCATACTTTCAAATTCTATAACCATCATGAAGGAAAATTCATGTAATCTGAACAATTTCAGTGAGTGAGATGATGCCCTAGCCTGGTCACACAATGGACTGGGCCACACTACTCTAACACAGTCCCTCTGGGCAATGACAATTAGCAAGCTCTTAGGATCAGATCCTGGGAGCTACACAGACTTAAAAGCTCTGCAATCTTGCCCTGTCGAACGTCTCCATCAGCTAATACGATGAAGTAATCAACATGCGGCTTCACTGTGTAATCGCCACACAAGGCCCATTACTTCAAATCCCCTGACATCATCAAATACCCATCCTTGACCACTCATCGCTCCAGTCCAATGTCCATCAACAGAAACACACAGCCAGAGGCAACAAGAAGGAAAAAGAGTAAAATAGACTTCATTACATTTATAAAAATATTTTCGATGTTTTGTAAATGTTTGTCCTTGAAAGCCCAAGGAAGCAAAGAGGGAACAGAAAATGAAGTCATTCAGAAACTCATCAGATGTTTGATGCTAACAATGATGGTGACTGAGGCAGGAGGCTAAACTGTTTGTCTTAAAAACAAAATATAAAAATACAGTGACTTTATATATTTAGTAAGTTTTCTGAGGTAACATAAATGTATATGCAGTAAATGTTACTTAATACTGAAATTTTATTTCTGCAGTGGAAAAGGCTTTTTATTTTTTAAAATGTCACGCATTTCTTTGGACAGAAACAATTAAACTGGACACAAAATCATCAATGTGGATTCACAAGAAGAAAGGATGTCAACTCTGGTCATTTCTGAGACCTCAACAGCCTCCTTTTTTGTCTGAATTTTGTTTCTCTTCCTTCTTTCTCCCACCCCTAACATTACATTCCCCCTTCCCTTCTTCCTTATATTCTCTCCCCTCCTCTCTAACATTCCATTCTCCCTCCCTCCTCTCTAACCTTACATCCTCCCTCCCCTCTTCTCTCTAGCAATACATTTTCTCCTGTTTCTTATTTCCACTTTGTTTCTGTATATGCCTCACCCTAAGTACATCAAAACTGTAGCCCAGGGACTAGAGAGATGGTCCAGTGGTTAAAGGCACTTGCTTGAAAGCCCTGAAAGCCTGGGTTTGGTTCCCTGGTACTCACATAAAGCCAGATGCACAAAGTGGTACGGTCACCTGGTGTTCGCCTAGGCAAGGGGCCCTGGCATGGCCATTCTCTTTTTTTCTTTCCTTGCAAATGAATTAATTTTTAAAAATGTAGCCAGGCTTGCCTGGAACTTGTGACCCTCCTTCCTCAGACTCAGGAGTGCTGGGATTATTACAGGTGTGTGTGTACCACCATGTCACATACAGATGAACTTTTTAAGCTAAGAAAAATTAGTTATAATGGTCCCACATGATTTGAATATTCACCAGTTGAAAACTAAGATGAAATCAGATGCTCTTTTGAGAATTTTTCTACCACAGTAACAACAGTGATTACAACTTACTGAGTTCTCATTAATACCAAACATTGTTTTAAGCACTTTATTCATTAAGGTAATCTCGCCACAACTCTGCACGGTAGGCTATAATTATTCCTATTTATGATGAGATGAGAAAACGAGTCACAAAGAGATTCAGTCATTTGCCTAAGTTGTGCTGGAAATGGTTAAAACTGAGATCTAAGCCAGTGAATTCATGCCCAGGAGCCCGAGCCTAGAACTCATTCCACATCTTGTCACTGTCTTGTCAGTGACAGACAGGGGCAGCAAGCTTTTTCTGTAAAGGGCTATTATCTACTAGGTTGTTGGGCTCTGTAGGCTACACACATCCTTTTTACAAAATGTGAAGAACTGTTAGAAGCAAAACCATGATTCCAGACAAGCAGGCTAGGGTCCACAGTCTACCCCACCGAGACCCACACAGCTCCAGATAGGAACGAGGTGCAATATTCACTAATGAGAGCAGTAGTAATGATAAAGGTCCTCACCAGCCGTCTATTTCATAATCGTTCATAGGTGCCGCTCAGCCTCTGGGAAGTTCTGGCTCCTCCTCTCATCATCAGTGTGCTGAGAGTATAGAAGCCCACCATGGCTTACAGGCTTCGGGGCCTGCAGAACTGAACTTGGGCAAGCCCTCTATCCACTGAGCCATTTCCTTAGCCTTACCTATTTCAGTTTAAAAACTCAGGATACACCCGGGAGGGCCCTCAGTGGAATGAAGGAGGGAAATGGTGGTACTAATACATGGCTTGTTCACACAAAGTTTATACTTAATAATAATAATAGTTTTAAATCCAAATAATATAATCTTCTTTCTCTGTTTTATGATTTTAAAAAATCTTGGGATATTCACACCATGTGTGTTTGTTGGATTCGACTGCTACTGTTCGAATCTACAGGGTGAAGTGTCTCGCATCAATGCTAACTCCTTGTCAAGTTATCAAAGCACTCATTATTTCCGGTGTCATAAATAAGGCTACCGCAGTAACTATTACCTCAAGCCCCTTAATAATGTGTTCAGCCTGTATTCTTCCTGATAACTGGGAAAGGCCTACTCATGCAAAATAATATCCTTGTCAGGGTCAATCACCCTGGTGATACGTGAAAACTTCAGAGGGTTAACTTTTTAAAAAATTTATTAAGTACAAGTTTTCTGTGCACAAGTCATGTGTCGGTACCTTCATTTCCCTCCTCCCTGACCCATTCCATGGAGGGCCCTCCTCAGTGGGACTGCTAGTGTGCTCCATGAGATGGAGGGCTATGTGTTGTTTGAGCAGCAGTCAGTCTTGGAAAGGGAGTTAACTTTTTGTTTGCCATATACTTTATCATTTAAAGGTCTGTTAAAAATCAAAAGCTCTATTCGTGGTGGTGCACACCTTTAATCTTAATCCCAGCACTTGGGAGGCAGAGGTAGGTGGATTGCTGTGAGTTCGAGGCCAGCCTGAGACTACATAGTGAATTCCAGGTCAGCCTGAACTAGAGTGAGACCCTACCTCGAAAAACCAAAAATAAATAAATAAATAAATAATTTTTTTAAAAAGCTCTATTCTGAATTTCAAAAACCTATATTAACTTTCAATCTATCAAGATAAGCAGCTCAATCTATAAAATCTCTCAGAAACTGCTATTTACAAGTAGGCATCTAGCAAAATTTGGCTTAGGTGTATATACTCTTAATTTTGTGCCATTTAGTGGGGTAAGAAATGAAAATTAAGAAACCAACTCATTTCTACTTTCTTCCCTATTAAATTGAGGCCATCTGTTTAAAGGAACAGCAGCTATTTTCAGCAGTTAGGCAATAGGTTACTTATAAAAACAGAATCAGATGCCTCTTCTCAAAGATCACATCCTTATCACACTTGGGAGAATTACTTCCATACAAAGCGCCCAGTGTATGCTATGCAACGAGTGTAAAAGTTGAATTTCTTATACCCATGCAGCAGCTGAAGTTATCGCCGATCTTACTGTTTTCAGCACTACTACGTGCACAGGAAAGCAAGGGAGGTGATGGTTCCTGGCATCTGATAGTACCTGCCAGCACATAGACCTGACTCATTAGTTGTTGGCTGTGTAAAAATGAATGCATGTGTTCTGCTGAGAAAAGCTGCTTACTTACTAATTTTTTTTACCTAAACTCTTTTCTTCTACATGCAGAAATGTGTGAATTCCATTTATGTGTTATTGGGCAAAAGCAACAAACAAAAAGTTCATCATAGTCAAAATGTATGTGATTCTTTTCATACAACGAAGCTGATCCTTGAACAATTAGAATCAAAACGCATATCTTCCCATGTAATTCTCCTCTGCCTTCTCATCTGGGCTTTAAAATAGCCATGCCATTCCCAGAAAAGGTTTCTTCTAGAAGTCAGTGTACTTTGCCCGTGCCAGGTCAGATAAGGGGTTATACAGCAGGCTTTCTTTTCTAAGTGTTTAATTTCTTTTTGTTATTATTTTAATTGTACATGCTTGTAGGCTACAATTTGATATTAACTTGATATATGTAAGTAGTATGCAATGATCAAATCATAGTACATCTTTGTATCCCCTTAAGCGTTTAAAATTTTTTCCATTAATATGTAACAACTGTGCATATTTATAGAGTACACTGGGCTGCTTCAATAAAGCATACAACATGCACTGATGAAATTAGGTAATTAACGTTCCCCTCCTTATCATCATTTTGTGTTTGTCGTGGTATTATGCATGATATAAAATGCAGGATCAACCTGCATGTCCACCCACATGTGAATGGATTAAGAAAATGTGGATTATCAGCCAGGTGTGGTGGCGCATGCCTTTAATCCCAGCATGTGGAGGCAGAGGTAGGAGGATCACCATGAGTTCAACGCCACCCTGAGACTACATAGTGAATTCCAGGTCCGCCTGGACTAGAATGAGACCCTACCTCAACCCCCCCCCCAAAAAAAGGAAATGTGGATTATCAACTCCATTGATGTGCACAGCAGAATATTACTCCATCATTAAAAAAGAATGGCAGTCTATTTGCAGCAAAACTGATAAACTAGGAAGACATATATTAAAGTACAATAAAAGACAAGAGCCACATGTTCTCTCTCACATGTGGATGTTAAAGAATTGTTAAAAATCCTTGGCTGGACTATATATATAAGTGATCCCTAAAAATTAGTTCTAGCATTCTACATCACAGTATCCTGGGGAACAATATATAATACGCTGCTGGGTGTTTTAGGAATAACCTTAGGAGAAACACAAAATAATGAGATAAGTAGCCTTCCTTTAGAGTTGGTGGCTGAAAGGAAGATCATGGCTACGCATCCTTCCCTCTTGTGGCCACATTGCCATACCTTCCAATGCTTTCACTGGTGGGTCTCTGAGACAGGCGCTCATCCAGCCCAGGCTAACCTCAAACTTGCTATGTACATAAGGCCAGCCTTGAACTCCCCATCATCCTGCCTCTGCCTTCACAGTGTTGGAATTACAGACAAGCACTACCATACCTGGCATCTTTTTATTGCTTTTATCCATTCTTTCTTTTCACCAAGGTTTACCTGGACTTGAGGTTTAATTCTTAAAAGACCCATCTAAAAGACAACCAATCAAACACAGAAACAAACAACAAAAATACAACCTGGTGCCTGATGGGAGACACAAGTTGTGTGGCACCAGCTCTTTGGTTCTTCTTCCCAGAGAGCAAGGAACTTTAGATCCTTAATTAGGATACTGTTTTTATTTTTGTTTTTAAATTATTTATTTATTTTCAAGCAGAGAGAGAAGACAGTCAGAGAGAATGGCCATGCCAGGGCCTCCAGCCACTGCAGAAGAACTCCAGATGCATGTGCCACTTTGTGCATCTGGACCTGCGTGGGTACTTGGGAATTGAACTCAGGTCCTTCTGCTTTGCAGGCAAACACCTTAACTACTGAGCAATCTCTCCAGCCCTGGAATATTATTTTTATGAACAATGCTCCCATTATGAACAGACACAGTAACTAGATATAGACACCCAAATAGAAGTGACACTTCTCAGCCTCTCTGGCATTACGGTGCATGCCTTCTCTGGGTCCAGGCCTATGGGACGTGAGCACAGTGCCTCCCAAGCTATAGCAGGCTGCAGTGCCGATGGTGGATATGGCCTCTGAGATGACACAGGAAGATGGAGAACAGATAGAAGGAACCTGAGTCCTTCAAATTCTGCAAGGGGTATGACTGCTTTTCAACACCTAGAACGTTCTCCTTGTTGGAGGGGCAATAAATGTAGTTCTAGCTCCTTTGGTTCAGTGTGTTTTGAGGCCCCTGTTCATCAACATGGGTTCCATCATGGCCAGCACCTCCACTCACCCCATGTGGCACAGTTGGGTTTCCTATGAGTTGTCTCAAAGAGCTTCTGAGGAATGCATGGTTATTACTCCCATTTAATAACCAATGCATGGTTATTACTTTCCAGATGAAGAAACAGAGACTTCAAGGTTCAGGTCCCACTTTGACCCCAAGGACAAAGGGTCATGAAGGGTGGTAGGGTGGTCAATAGCAGGTCTCATTACAAAGTTCACACAACTAAGCACTGGTAAACAGAGCTTCCCTAAGGGAAAGTTACTCAGCCAACAATGGTTTCACTCAAACTGACAGCTTCCTTCTTTGGTATCTCTCCTATGCCCAGCATGAAAACATTCGTTCAAACTAAGGGGTATAAAGTATATGAAATTTGTATACAAACACTCACAATCTAATGCTAACTGAATATCCAAGTTTGTGTAAAACTCCAGACCTTTGAAGGACACAGACAGGTCAACCAAAGTAGCTTCCTGGATGAAGCTTTGTACTATTTCTAAAACACACTCAACCAATCTCTGCTCAGTACTATGAAATCCTAGATTATTTAATCAGAAGCAACTCATTCTGGTTGCTGAATATTGTGTTTATTATGAAAGGATCGTTAAACACTGTTACACAACAGTGGGGTTTTCCTTTCAGTAATAGGAGGCCACACACCTTTACAGCTCCTGAGCTTCTAAAAGCTGGAGAGATGCCAGAGAGGTATGAACAGGGGGCTGGTCCAGCAAAGGTAGGGCTCCAGGAAGATAAGTGCCTTTTGTCTTTACATCTTTTAAAAAAAATCATTCTGCTTGGGAATCCTTTCATCTTCCAGAGAGCTCTGATGAATGAGTGGCCAAGCCGCCCTATTTGTTCATTCAAGTATGTGCTGAGCGCTTGCTGTGTGAGTGCCCTGCCATGCTGGATACAGAATAGTGAGGATGGGAGAGGAAAAGAAAAAGCAGAAACTTCCATACACCAGTAATGGTGGTTTTCATCCAAATTTGACCTTGAGAAAAATTCCAGACCACACTGCCTTATTCTGTAGAAAACTCAAAACTTACAAAACCTAAGCAAAGAGATCTCTCTCCTTAACCGACAGGTACCCCCCGTCAGAAGGTCCTGGAAGCCAGGCTGTATTTATACTTCAAACTTAGCTACTGGACTCCATGGGGAGGCCCACCCCACCCCCCAACACCCTGGGTCCTCTCCTACTGATCCTGGATATACATTTGAAATTCATGATTATTCATCTGCTTCCCAGCACCATTGCCAAGCTCACTGGGTTTTAATTAATAGGAGAAGAGTGAATGATGTGAATTCTTTGCCAACAAGAACAAGCATTTCACTATTTATATTGGTCTCCTCACCCTGTGCTTGGTCAGAGACAAAGGAAGAAAAAGGTGGGTAGGGTATATCAATTCTACCACAGGAGATGCTCCTCTGACCCTTGATGGGTGGCTGTGGGAAGATGAAGGTACACACGTACTACCTCTATGGGTACACACAGGACCTCTGTGGACCAGGTACATTCATTTCAGGGAGCTGGGGTGGCTCCAGCACTCACTGGGAGCCCTACCCGCCCACATTCCTCCTTAAGCTTGGTCTCTTTCCTGGCCCACCCTTGGGTTGGGGAAGGGGCTCTTAAGACAGGGATAATCCTTCCTTCATCCTATGAATCACCCCACATGACACAGCAGCACCATCTGCCCAGTCATGAATGTGTCAGCCATGGTCCCGGGTCCCCAAGGCCTTTGGATAGAGTGACCAAGGAGATAAGACTACAAACACGGATATGAGAACACGCAGAGTGGGCATGAGGCACTCCCTTGGTCTGGAGTCTAGGGTGTCTGTGAGACTGAAGGAAAGCATGTTGAGAAATGTAGAGTACAGCTTTGGCACGAGAGGACTTTAAGTGACAAGTCAAAGCAGCTGACCTTGACCGAGCAGGTGACAGGACTCATAGAAAAGGTGACACTGGGAGAGCTGAGGCATTGTGTATGGAAACCAGGAAGAAGCACTGGGCAGGGATGGTCAGATCCATAGCAGTGACACTGTTGAAAGTATGACAGAGCTGTGGGCCACGGAAAAGAAAAAGTCTGGGAAGCGTGATGCTGCACATTAAGAGGTGGAAGCTCACATGAGAAGCCACCATTTCCCCCTTCACCCCATCAGGTTAACATCCTGCCTAGCTGCAGAATCTGGCTCTGAACACTGACTCACCCCCATGGGCCGCCAGCCTGCCCAAGTGCTATGTTCCAGCTTGGCATTTCCAAGGCACTGACTCGCTGTCTACCATGCTCCAAACGGGCACACACTCTAGGGGTTACTCCCTGTGACAGTTAGGTTTTGTTGTTAACTTGATCTTTTTAATTATCTTGGATAGGTCTCTGAGGATGTTTACAGGAAGGCAGCCTCTCAGTAGGGGGCAGGATATAAAGAAGCTAGAACTAAACGTCCTTTCCAGTATGGGCAGTGCAGGAAGGAAATTCCAGAGACTCAGGAAGCCAGTAAGTCTGGGGAAGGGTTGTAAGATCCCACCCTAAAGCTACATAAAGGGGAAGAAATGCCCTCCTTGGCTCTCCTGCCTGTTAGCTATTCTGTGTGTGTGTTGGTGGTGATGGGTATTTCTCTCTGCTTGTACCTGTGCAAGAGGGCCAGCCTCTTTCACTGTTACGGAACTTCCCCTCAATCTGTAGTTTTAATAAATCCTCTCCTCCTCCAAATTGTACCTGGTTTGGAGATTCATCCCAGCAGTGTGTGGCTAACTACGACGCTCCCCTATCTGTGTCTCCATGCTCTTCAGCAATGATGGCCTCTAGCAACTCAACTCTTCTACTATTGGGAGAGGACACACAGACGATCCACCAACTAATGAGCATGGCTGTGCCCCAGAGCAATGCTGCTGATGAGTTCAGATCACAGGCTGATCTGAGATGGGGCACTGCTGTGTCCTCAACTCTGCTCTGTGCTAACAGAAGCTGTGGCAGAATATCTGGCTTGCTAATACAGATTTCTGGTCCTCCCTTACAGTGAGCTACGGAGATGACTGGAGAAGCTCCATGACTCTAGCTCATCCCCTTTTCTTGGGCTAAAATGAAATCATGGTTTGACTTTGACAACGAGGCAGCTCTCAGAATGATAGAGGAACGAGGTGGAAGGAGTCACCTAATGTAGGTGGGCATCTCTTAGTAAAGATTGTTGTTTTGTTTTCTACCCAGGCTGATCTGGAAAACACTGTGTATCTCATGGTGGCCTCAAACTCTCAGTGATCCTCCTACCTTTGCCTCTGGAGGGCTGGGATTAAAATGCATGCACCACCACCACACCTGGCTTTGCTGAAGATTTTTATTTTCAGGTTTAGTTCGGGGCACAAGGTTAGAATTAATGAAGGCAGAAAAACGACTTTGTTCTAAGACTACAGAAACCCAACCATCAATCATAAACCTACAGAGTGAGATTAGGCGAACTGACACTGATCTGTCATTATCAAAGTAACTAATATGTGGTGAAGGCTAACTCTGTGCTGTGCTCTTATAAAATACAAGCTCTCACTTGCCTTTAAAGCTACTGCTGTTATGGACACTTTGACAGAGGGTGCTCAGAGAAGTTATGAAGTAGACCCACACTTGCCCAAATCAGCTCCCTGAGGTCAAGGACTAACCCCAATAATATTTCTAGTTGATTCCAGGGGAATACTCAGGATGGCTTTGTGACTCAGGGTTTCAATTTTCAAACTGAAAACCACTGCTCAGATCCACTGACAAATGGCTTCAGTTTAATTATTACTCCCCTTTAAGAGCCAAGTGAACCAATGACACAAGGTTAAGTGACTTACACAGATCCCTCTGAAAAACTTGGAGAATACGAAAGAGTGGATTTCATCAGACAGCCACCAACGGCTGCCAACTAGCCCAGGCCAGTGCCATCACCTCCTCTTTGCCTGCCCAGAAGTTAACCATCTGGACATTTGCTACATGGAGCTGAGCAGAGCCTACAAAGCAGTAGCAGAAACAAAATGCTCTTCTCTCCAGGAAGAGGAGTGCTCACTGACATTTGCTGCCCCTCGTCTATCTGGTGCAGCAAACATCTCTGCTGGAAGTTTGGTGCCCTTCTTGGGGACCATCTGGCTGCATGTCTCTGATTGTCATGACTTTAAATGGCCTGTCTAGCCTGGAGGCTCAGAGAAAGTCAAGTTCACCCTGAAATTACAGCACAGGTAGGTGAACCTAAAATTCAATTGTAAAAGTACTTAGCCTCACTTCAAATTCAACTCTTTTAATGTTAGTTTGAATTTTTAAATGAGGATAATAGTTGACTTTAGTGACTTAACTTGAATAGCCAATTATTATAATTAAACTGTTGCTATACAAAGGATTATTAAATAATATGTTCATTTTATTACAGAAATGTAACAAAGAGATCTGTATGCAAACACAATCTGCATGTGCTGTGTGTGTAAAAGAGAGAGACAGAGAGCACGGGCACTGCACAGCCTCCTGCCTCTGCAGACTCTCTAGACACATGCACCACTGTGCATCTGGCTTTACGTGGGTACTGGGGAAAGCAAACCCAGGCCATCATGATCGTTATGGAGGAATGATTTTTCTAGGAATTATGATTTATAATTACTGCTTTCAAAATGAGAAAACAGCAGAGAAGTGTAAAAAGGGAAGTACATGAGGGTCACAGTTCAGCAGCAGCTTTGGTCAACTAGGAATCGGTTCTTATATTTCACAACAGGAGTTACATACAGAACCCACACAATAGAAAACTGAGGTCAGAGTAAAGTTTAAATCTGGGTAACAATATCTTTCCCCTTTCTTACCAAGGCAAAACAGAACTTGAGACCACAACATACTTATTTCTCAGATTTTCCGATATTTAAGGGGGAAAAAACCACCTAACTGCTCAAGCTAACACTCCTGCCCTGAGTCTCACAGTGACGGTCATATGACCCTCAAGTGCCGCTTCTCAGCATCTTCCCTGGCAAACAATGTCCCCTTTTATGAAGCCAACTGATCATGAAAGCAGCCTCAGCTTACCATGCTCCTGGGCTTCCAAAGGATGGAATCTCTTCAGAGAGCCAAACAGGACTTTGAAAGAAATATTCCAGGAAAAGAGAAGGTAGGGAGTTTCAGGAAGAGTCTGATAAAATTCCACTGATTTTTTTTTTTCCAAAACAACCAAAAGTTTCCAAAGCCCCAGATACAATAGCAGAGCAGAAAAATAAAAGTGTGTTTGCTCCTCAATCACACTATTCCTCAGAGAGGAGACTTTCACTTGCGCTTCAGTCAGAACTTTTTCTATATTGTTATTTTATTAACAAAGAAAAACCAAAAAAAAAAAAAAAACCCACAACAAAAACTAAATGATCCCTGACTGGTCTTCTATATAATAGAGTGTGGACAGAAAGAGCCAGTTTCATTGAGAAATCTGACCTGCCTGAAGTAGACATTTAGCTAAGCAAACACAAGATTTCCAACAATGAAACAACAATGGAGGAAGGTGCATGACAGAAACTGCTTGTTTGCCCAACCCAAGAATAAGCTGGGACAGCACACAGGATTCAGGTTGTAGAGAAAAGAAAAAAAATATTCACCAAGACCCTGAGCAAGATCCAGATCTATTCACGGAAGCAGATGAAGAAAACACACCTTTCACGTGGGCAGCCTAGAGAGGCAGCTTCCCCGGCCCTCCGACTTCCATCATCGTACTCCTGACCGATCTAGGAAAGTAATATATGACCTCAGTAATGCTGCCTGGCCTGCACCCAAGTCGGTGACTTCAACTGCTCCACATTAATAACAAAGGCAGCCAGAGTGGACACGCAGGAGCGGGGGAGAGATGAAAGCCAGGACAGCTACCTCTAGTTCAAGGAGTGGCCAAGGACTGTTCCGTAGCAAGCCCTGCCTCCACAGAGATATCAACGGCCCTTCGAAAGCCTCCAGTCATCTCATACAATTTTAACGCCTATTCCTCACTGAGCGAGCTCTAACAACCCAGAGATCCTCGCTGGGACTGGACGTTCTATGTGCACTCTGAATATCTTACAGGTTGCTCAATGCCAACAACCCAGTCAGGTCAGTTTACAAATCAGGAAACTGAGGCACTCACAGACAGATAGGCTTTAAGATCATGGGGGTGACAGAATTGAATGCAGGCTGTCTAAGGGTGGAACCACCACAGCCCCCACTAAACAACCCCATGGCTCACAGCCCCAACCCTCAAGGGACCACAGCCCACACTAAGCACTCCCATGGCTCACAACCCCAACCCTCAAGGGACCACAGACACTGCGACCCTCACGGCTATGGTGCCAGCTGCTCCCTGCACTGGAGAGGAAGGGTAAGGAGCTGGCTTTCACTGAGTATCTACTTTGTGTCAACCCCTTCAGAAATGATCAATGCTCTTGTCTATCCTAAGACACCAGAATTAGGATGTTTATTTCCACGTGACAGCTGAAAAGATGAGGGAGGGCTCAGCTAACTTGCCTAGTACAAGTGACAAGTAGTGCCGGCACTTGAACCCATAGGCCCCTGTTCCTGTCACTTCACAAAGTGCCCTGCCTCCTTGGTCAGAGGTTGATCGGCTAAATGGGTGGTTCACCCAACAGCCACAGACAATCCCCCACATCTTAACTGCCTCTTTTAAAGACGAAGGCTGCATCGGCTGTTACGAGGAGCCCTGGGAGGGAGGGAAGGTGTACCACTAAAATTCCAACACAGCAACCAAAAAATTCTATAACCATAGAAAATTCCTCAGCTTCATGAAGAAGAGCACTGCCTCAGGGAACGGGAGCTGCGAAGACTTGAACCAAACGCCTGCAAGTCATATTCCATTTTACACTTGTTCTTAGCCAGAAGGCCAAGAAGTGATTCACACTACATTTTAGATGCACAAAAGCAACTCACTATGATAAAGAATTCTAAGGTTAAATTCCTTTGTAAAGTCAAGTTCTTTTACAGTGATTGCCCGACTTTCTTACCCCTGAAAATTTAAAAAGCAGTTAGTCCTATTTTAGCAGCCCTGTGGTATGTAACCATCCAAGTTATTTAAATAGGTTGAAGGTGGTGTTTCACCTTAAACTGGAAGAAATGGACCATTATACAGTCCCAGCCTCTCTCTCAGTGTCTAGGAACTGCCAAGTCGCCTATCACAACAGCATACTCACCGATTGGTACTTACAGCTGGGCCAAAAGAATCTTGGCATAAAGGGAACAGCGGCCATCAAAAGTCTGACAATTAAAATTACCAAAGCATGAGACTGTGACTCATAGAGCAGACAGGTAAGAGGGTTTCAAGATTCAATCTGCTTTTCAGAGAAGAAAACTCCATGATGGTCCAGGAATTTAATCATCTTGTCAAATAAGCCTTAACTAGTTAGTGGAAGAAATGTTTGAACCCACCATGCCACTTATGATCCACTCCAGTGGAGGGGCCAGAATGCATTCCCCTCTAATGCTAACATGATGCTGCACTGGTTTTGGGCAAGCAGGAGCTGCATTCTGTTTCTTCTTGACCCCTTACCTCCTACTAATTGCCCTGCTTAATAAATAGTTTGATAATTGTCACTGTGGTCTGAGGAGATCATCAGAGGTGGAATAGACTACCTCTCTGGCTTCATTTCTAGTCTGGGATCTCAGCACACAGTTGTGCAAACAAAAATCAGTGCCAAACCTTCAAAGAACAGAAGAGGGGACAAAACCCTACTGTCCTGTGAAAGAATTCACATGAAAGAGGAGATGGCTCAGCTGATGAAGGCGCTTGGTTGCAAAGCCTGCCGGCTGGGGTTCAATTCCCAAACCACCCACATAAGCTGAATGCAAAAAGTGGCACAATGTCTGGTGTTTCCTGTGGCAAGAGGCCCTGGCACCCCCCACGCCCCTGTGTGCAAATAAATAATGAACTAATTAATTGAGGATTGGCAGGTGGGAGACATTACAAACCAGTTAATCTATCCAATCTAAGATTCCTCCACCCCAAAATGAACGCAGACTTGTACTTTCTGATCTCTAAGTCCTCCTAGAACATGAAATATTAAATAGAGCTGTTCCTGGAATTGTGCAACTTTGTTTTGTGGTGCTGGGGAGTGAGCCCAGGATGTTAAGAACATGGTGGGCAGGTGCTCTATTACTGAGTTATCTCCAACATGAATTTAGAACTGTGACACAGAAATTCATACTTTAATAAAATCTTTTAATACAAAGATTTGCCTGTTTGGTTGGTAGGTTGTATACAAGTAGGCCCTCCCACTGGTCTCGCCTCAGGCCCAGAGAATGGAGCAAGAAATGAGAAGCTCTGTTCTGCAGTGGTCAGTGGGTTCCCCTTTCTTTTCCTAGACACCACTGAGACCGCAAAATTCCTCAGGTATGAAGGATGGGGCCTGTAGCATTTCTAGTTGTACTCCATCATCAGGATTGAGGTTAGTCAGTCACAAATAATACTGTTGGAAGGCCATGATCCTCCCAGACTGGCTGCTTCTTGGTTTCTCTGGAGACCCTAGCTAGCAGAAGAGCCAGTCCACCACAAGGTCTGGCAATGTGGAGCTAGTCTGAGACCAGAGGCACAAGGTCAGGAGAAAGGCCAGGGTATGTAACCTGAAACTAGAGAAGGTGATTAACAAAGTCATACTCAGAACAGGAGAGATTTAGAAATTAGAAAAACAGGAAAGAGAGAAAGAAGGGAAGGGGAGAGAGGGGAAGGAAAAGAAAGAAATGGGAGGTAGGAAGAATGAGAACTCTGTAAACTCCAATCTACTGTCCCAAAAAAGAATGTGAGTCAAAATGATATTCATTTATTCTATTTGTGAGCTACGTGGGACTTGTTAAGCATAAGTTTAGGCGAGATGTCCAAGCTGCTAAGCAGTACATTAGCATTCCCACCTGGGGGACTACTCCACCAGGCCACCATGTCTCTTTAAGGCTATTTCCTCTCAAAACCCATCTCACTGTTGTTGTTGTTTTAAGGCAGGGTCTCACTCTAACCCAAGCTGACCTGGAACTCACTCAGTAGCCTTAAGCTGGCCTCAGACTCACAGTGACCCTCCTAGTCAGCAGTGACCCATGTTTTAAGAGGAACAAACTTTTTAGCTTCAACTCCTGGGTACGGAACTGGTTGCAGTGCTGGGTCCTCACTGAGTGGTGACCTGCTCTGTGGTACAACACATCATTCTACTGCACCGTGAAGCATGTTGGGATGTACTGGGTTAAATAACCTTTGAGGAGTGGCTTGGAAACTTTGTCACTTCATATACTATCCCATTGTTTCTATGGAGAGCTTCGTTCCAAGTTCCAGAGAACTGACTTGAAGACATGACCGTGACTCAAACTAGGCACCACTGCACACTGAAGACAATTCTGGGACATTGCTTTCCTTTTCCATTTCACTGAAGCACACAGAGTCTGTGTTCCTAGCAGAATGCAGGGCACGAAGAGCTAAGTGTTTCACTGTAACACAAGAAAATTCATAAACTCCCACATCTCACGATGTAGATTACAAAAAGAAGTGGGAAAGTCCCCTCGGCCCCAAGACTGCGCCAAGACATCTGACATGCTCAAGTCTGCCAGAACTGCGCAAGTTATTCAACTGAGACTCCATTTTTAAGAGAAATCAGCATAAATATTGCCATGTTCCAAAAAAGTACAAAAAGGCATTTCTTGCCAGAATAATTAACTTCTTGAGGTTCGCCAAAAGATTTGTTCTATGAAAAATGTCTTCCTGGAAGGGATTTCAAATACTAAAAGCAGAGAGGTATGTTTTTTCAGTTACTAATTTTGAACAAATCACCAACATACACAGATAATAGTTGCTTCAATGAGAAGATAGTATCAAGTGAAAACGTAAAAGAACTTACAAAAGGATTGTGTGATGGGGGGTTAGGTCTCACTCTAGTCCAGGAGGACTAAAATTCACTCTGTAGGCTGAGGATATCATGGAACTAACAGGGATCCATCCTCTTACCTCTGCCTCCTGAACCAAAACATGACTGTAACCAGTCCACTATGTGACCAGAACATTATTAGGATAAATTTAACAAATTTTCTTCATGCTCATATTATTTCTCATTTAAAAATGGGTTTGTCCATAACTTTTCAGAAACATCTGTGTCACGGAAGTTCAGATGTGATTGTATAGAGCTTAAGAACAACCAAGAAGCAAGAGAACCCATCGACTAAATGGCACTATCTGCCCAAAGCCATGAAAAATAATCTACCAGTTAGATTTTACACTACCTTAGACATAGGTGCCATATGCACTCCGTAGCTCGATGTCCTGCCATGTTCTCTGTGGCCTTCCAGCGAGTCTTTGAAAAGACAGACTAATGATAGGGATCAGAACAGAAAGAGCTTACATGCATGAGAGGCTCGGAATTGCCTCACATCAGGCCAGAGAGTCCCAGCCTGCCAGTCCTTTGTGATTTCTTGTGAAGTACAACATAAAACTGTTTAAAGCTTTTTTTTTTTGTAATCAAAAGGTACAAAGTGTGAGAACCAAATTCTCTCAATTAGTGAGACGAGTCTTAAAATAACCATAAGCAGCTAATATTTAATTTGTGTTCTTCTTACCTTTATGTGAGAAATCTCAGTGAGATACGAGATGCCCTTATAAAACATCACAGCGATGACAGAACTCTCATCTACAGTTATCTAATAGCATCATTTCTATCTAGACAGACAGGTAAGCTGATTTTTTAGAAAAGACAAGTAATTGTCTCTTGACATATGTATTTAAATGAGCTAGTATGAAACAATGAAACTCCACAAGCCTCTGCTGGAATCGAACCACTTTTTGATGAGTTTATTCTATTTTCCTAAATGTAAGAAGCGTATACTGTTTATTTGCACGTTTTGTGTGTATTGGGGGGATTAGGTCTCACTTTAGCCCAGAATGACTGAAATTCACTCTGTAGGCTCAGGCTGGCATGGAACTAATAGTGATCCATCCTCCTACCTCTGCCTCCCAAGTGCTGGGATTAAAGGTATGCACCACCATGCGCAGCTTATTTTTTCCTTGTATCTTTTTTTAATGGTACATTAGTTTTTCTGGGATATTAATTATTATCCGCTTATCTAAGTCTATGAGCTCAGGTTTTCTCACTTTTGAGATATCTGAGAGTAAGCAATGTGTTCATCATCTGTGAACAAATTTGAAATGAGTAACCACACAGCCCCAACACAGTAGTACCTCCTAGGCTCTATGTTTTCTTTTTAAATTCACTCATTTACCTGGGTCAGTTTTGTATTGGGATAGGGGAAGGTTGAGTGCCCCAGGAGACAGCATGGTGAATGATTCTAGTCCTTTGCAAAGCCAAGTGTCTACCATTTGCTGGTTTCTCTGCTATGAACTTAGCCTAGTCATGAGCACCTGCAGAGCTCAGCTGTTCTGCCTTGAGGGGACATTTGGCAATGTCTGGAGACATTTTTGGTCAGCATAGCTTGGGAGGAGTTGCTCCTGGTGTCTAACAGGTAGAGATCAAAGATGCTATCAACTCAACATCCTACAGGGCACCCACCCCCACCACAGCCATCAAACCAGCTAAACATCAACAGAGTTGGGATTAAGTCCCAGAGTAATGAGCTTGGGAAATTAAATGGTCTACAATATTCTGAACACAGGGGAAGCCATTTCCTCCATTGGGTTCCCTTACAGAGGCAACTATGTTGGGATATTAGACAAATAAGCAATGATGCCTGAAAAAGAGACAAAACCGGCTCCACCACCAGAGTAGTTAAGTGCTCAATGAGAGTAGGAAGGGGCAGGGAAAACTTACAGAAATTCACAGTTTCTTTAAAAGGAACCAAAAGAGAATTTAACCTGCAGATATTAGCAAGAAGCCATCACTAGAGAATTGTAAAATGGAGCCATTTGGCAGAAAGGCTGGTCAAATTAAAAATTATCTAACAAAATGATGTCAGTTGTTCCTCAGCCATGATTACCACCTCCATCTTCTAGAAGAAGCTGTAATCCAATAGCCACCCAAGACCAGCAGTAGTGCAAGGATCCCTGGGTCTGCTGGTTGGAGAAGTCATTCTATGTTCTTTCTGCTGGGAACTGGAGCTTCCTAGGATACTCTGGGACCCATGGGGGTGGGGCATCAATTGTATGGTGTGTATGTGTGATACATGCACATGTGTGTGCACCCCAGAGGAGAGGTGGATAACCTCCTCTATCACTCTTCCCATGAGTCTCTTGCTGAACCTGGAGCTGCCATTTTCGGTCAGACTGGCTGACTAACAGCCATGCCCAGCTGTTTACATGGGTGCTGGGGATTAACCTTAGGGAGAATGAGGCCTTCTCAGGCCCTTGTGCTTACACAGGAAAGCACTCTTACTTATCCCCTGAGCCACTTCCTCAGCCTTCCCAAACCAAGACATTTTTAAAGTGAGTTCCTCTAGGAGGACAGTATAAACTAAGACCATCTGCCAGAACCATAATGACAATGAAACAGCCTTGGTTGGACAATGATACCCCCACAAACCCTGTGACAGCCATGCATAGTAAACATGAGCACGAATGCACTTTTTCAGTCACGTGACTATCAGAGTCAAAAGACAAGAGTAAGATGCTAGGTATGAAGACCACACAGAACACACTTAAACATGTTCTCTTGGTGGGTCTCATCTCAGAATCCAATGACAGTGCACACCAGATGGGAGTTCACAAAAACCAAAGGAAACTGCTAAGCAGATGCTTTTTCTTTAAACATGGCCAATGAAGTGACTCTCCAGTCAGCATAAGCACAGGTCAGCCATACAAAACTACAGGGGTAGACATTTGTACTAGGCAAGACGTAGCATCACTAACTCTACCCTTGAAAGTCACTGTCAGCAAAGCACAGTGGCACACCACTGCAATTTCAACATTCAGGACTTGGAGGCAGGAGAATCAGGAAGTCAAGGTCAGCCTCAGCTACATAAGAACTTCAAGGCCAGCCTAAGCTACAAGAAACCCTGCCTCAAAAAAATATATATAAATAAAAAAATAAAAAAGCAGAAGAGGAATAAAAAACAAAGCAACAAAATGCTAAGGAACATCACACTGTTAGTAGAGTTCCTGGGGATTTAATAGTTAAGATGTTTAATACGTAATTTAGAAAAATATTTAAAAAAAAGAAGACATAGGACCCAAATCCTCCTGGACATACAGAGCTCTTGTGGTCTTAATTCTAGCCAGAAAGGGGGAGGTGTCTAAAGGAAAACACTGTAATCTTATATGGAATTCACAAATTAAAACCCAAACCAAAAACATATCCTAATGCTTTGGGCACAATACTGGACTGAATGCAGAGAGAGCTCCCCGCTTTAGGCGGGTGGGCAGTCAGGAAAGCTGGAGAGCCCAGCATCAGATCAGAGGACAGCAGCAGAGACCCCAGGGCACATGGTCTCCTTCTCCCACTTTCTTTTACGCTTTATCAGAAGCAAAGATAAAAGAAGGCAGAACTATTCAGCTTCTATTTTATCTCAGTATTCTAGATTTCATCAGAAAGGGCCTGAGAACTGAGATGTGACCTAGCCTAAAAAGAGGGCAGAGGCCACTTTAAATTGTAGCCTGGCTTATCTCAAGGAACCAAGGAGCCGGCAACAGTAAGCTCTCTGTTCACAAAGCAGGGGTTCCAGAAGAGGTGGAAAGGATGAATACAAAAAAGGTAACCTGCCGGGTGTGGTGGTGCACCCCTTTAATCCCAGCATTCTGGAGGCAGAGGTAGGAGGATCACCATGAGTTCAAGACCACCCTGAGACTACATAGTGAATTCCAGGTCAACCTGGGCTAGAGTGAGACCCTATCTTGAAAAAATAAAAAAAGGTAACCTACATACAGGTAAGCTTGGTGTCAAGTCCAACAAAACTCAACCTTAGGTTTTTAAGTAGACAGACTGGAAGGATGGGGTGGGGAGGAATGGGGACTGTGTGTGGAGTATATGGGAGCTTGTGTGCAGCTGTGCACACCCTGTGCTCATGCACATGGAGGCTCCATCACTGCTCTTCTGGGACATAGTCTCTCGCTGAATCTGGAGCTGCTGTTTTTCCAGCAAGTCCCAGTGACTCTCCTAGCTCTGTCCACCTCAGGACTGGGGTTACAGGCATTCATGACCATGCCCAGTTTTGTACGTAGGTTCTGGGGATCAAACTCAGGTCCTCATGCTGTGTGGCAAACACTCTTATGCACTGAGTCATCTCCTCAGGATAAGCCTAATATAAAGCAGCAATGTCATGAGCAGAATACTGCATTGATGGTGGTGGGCTGATGTTTTAAGAACGATACATGGAGTACGATATTGAAGCACATGCATGAATTCCACAACACAGATGCTTAACAGCACCCTAATATTAAGGGACATGGCTTTTATTTTTTAAAAGGAAACTCAATCCTCAAATGTATTATTAAATTGGAAAAAAAAAAAAAAGAAAACAGTTCAAGGGAAGAAAGAGCCAAACAGACATTGCCCAAGAGGAAACCACATCTGGAGAAACAAGTTAAAATCTGGGAGCAGCAGATTTTCAGAGGAAATTAATGATCTGCAGAAAGACTAGGATGGCTAAGAAAAGAGAAATGGGGTTCCATGTGAAAGAAACCACTGACAGACAGCACTGGAAGGTTCAGCCTAGGGAAAACTCGCGGGAAGAGGATGTCTTTCTTCTACTGCTTCAAATGCTATTAACAGGGAGCCTCCGGCACAGGTTCCAGTTTGCCACCTTCTCTTCAGAATGTAACAATACTCCAATTCTGGGTTGATAGTTTAAACAAAAAGGCGAGCTAGTCCGCTTGTGACTCACTGAGCATGATGTCGTCCAAGCTAAGCTCATCATGAACTGAAACCCAACTAAACCACAGTTCTCTCTTGTGACCACAGCCAGCTTCTCCAGTCTCAGCAGTTATCAAGCTTTATGTGTCAGCTCAGTGTCCATCTTGATCTTCTAAGAGGTTTTGTCCTGTTCACAGACCAAGATTGGGTCCAAAGAACAAGTCGTGGCCCACACTAGACATTCAGTAGCTCCATGCTGAGTAAATGAATGTTAACCAAAAGCTACAAGTAGGCAAAAATACCAAGGGCAAGAGAGTAGCCTGGTTCTGTGTACGCCAAGACAGAAGGACAAGCGATCACAGGAAAGCAGGTGTCAATGAAAGAGAAGCCTTCCTAGCAGAGCTGTGAAGCAGCGAAGAGGGGCGAGACTGCTCTACTATGAAACGGAATATATTAAGATGTTGAATGAATACGAAATCTACATCTCAGGATGCCCAAACTGGGTAGTCAAGTATGCTTGAGTCAAGGATTCTTCATAGGAATGCTCTCTGCAAGGCTAACGTGAATGCTGATCCACTAAGACATCTCTGCTGGACAGTTTCCACGGACCCTCCAGTCTGCTCTGAGCCTGGAGATGCTGCACTGGGAAGGACTGCATTGCCCCTTGGTTTCTTCTGAGGTGGGCTTGGCCACAGGGAACAATGGCAGATCGAGAAAGGACCCTGAGGTCAGGGGACTGGTTCCCTAGCTGAATCCCTCCACGGTCTCAAAGACAGCTTTGTCCTTTCATGGAGATTCCTGAAGGGCAGCCATCTTGGGCCTGATAACAGTCCTGCTTTGCTCTTCAGAAATAGGTAACTGCCTTTACCCCACCTGCTCTTGTATTCTTTTTTTTAATATTTTATTTATGAGAGAGAGAGAAAGAGAGAGAGAGAGAGAGAGAGAGAGAGAATGGGAGCACCAGCCACTGAAAATGAACTCCAGACACATGCGCCCTCTTGTGCATCTGGCTTTATATGGGCACTGGGGAATGGAACTTGGGTCCTTCTGCATTGCAGGCAAACACCTTAACTACTAAGCCATCTCTTCAGCCCTGCTCTTGTATTCTTACTATCACCTCCATTTTTAAAACGTTCCCACCAGGCTGTTAATCAATATCCCCCATCCACACCCTACCTGGTACTCATCCAGTTTCTGAGAGAACCTCATGGAGCCAGAGGGAGCAGCTGGGTTTTGGAGAGTTTGCTGTGCAGCTCAGTGAGCTGTGTGTCCCTTACCCTGACTCTCAGGGATGAAGGTCAGGGCTAAAATGACAGCTCCAGGCCCTTCACTAGTTGGAAACCAGTTTTCAGAGCAGTCACAAGAGTGAGGTGATGTGCATTCACAGGACCTGGCACAGTGGCCTTGGGTCTGCACACATCGCACCAACAGCTTGGTGGCATGTCCAGTCACTCCTTCAGAAGCAGGAAGCAGTGTTAGGTTCTCAGGTGACAACACTGGATTCTGGGCATAGGAAATCACATCTCTACGAAGTTCCTTTTATCAGAAATGAGACTGAAAAAGCCAATACCACCAGCTTTTCTTTGTCATCTTGTATCATTGAGGCTGACCTTCTGTGGAAATTACTAGGACAACAAGATTATTTTCATTCACTGATTTTTATATGATGAAGAGTATAGTGAGTGGAGAAATGATCTTTTTTCATTACAGGCAGAGTGTTATAAAATGGATTTGAATGTCTGATAAAGAGTTGGCATCTCACTCTAGTGTCATAGCATCAGCAAAGGATCAGCTGAAAAGCATACACATAAAATTGGGTGAGTATTCGTGGTAGTACACACCTTTAATCCCAGCACTCAGGAGGCAGAGGTAGGAGGATCACTGTGAGGCCATCCTGAGACTACATAGTGAATTCCAGGTCAGCTTAGGCTTGACTGAGACCCTACCTTGAAAACCAAAAGCAAAAACAAATAATAATAATAATAAATTATAAATTATTAAGAAAAAAATTTTTGAGAAATACATAAGCTATTAAGAAAATCTCCATAGCTGTCTCCTGCCAGTAACAGACTAACTTAATTACTATAAAATACTTGTGTTGCGTATATTTAAGGAATTTAAAGGAATCAAGACTATCTGTAGCAACTTAGAATAGCAGCAATGAGGAAGAAAAAACTAAAAGCTCTGAAGCATTTGTCATTCCTTCTGAGGCGTGTGTTCAAGCAATCCCAACCAACACCATCTACTCCAAAGCAGCACAGGCCAAGAAAACTCTCATTTTTTAGCAGGGAAACAAAAACTAAGAGGCCCAAGAGCCTCTGCCCAATGCGCCCTTTCTCTGCTGTTTGGGGCACAGAAAGTAATTAGCACTAAAATGTAACAAAAACAAAAGAAAATCATTTTGTGGGACTGACAGGAACCCATTTCCTCTTTCTTTCAAAACAAGGGCCTATCTTTCTTTCTTTCTTTTAAAAACCTGTATACATGGCTAAAAAGCATTAGCCTAGAACCAAGCCCTTTCCTGCCATCAGGCGAGAACAGAGCTCTAGGGAGCAACCCATGGCTGAACTTGACAAGAACCCTCATCCAAATTCACAATATTACCTGACTTGAGGTTGATCCGAATATGACTTCCAAACAGAAAAGACCTGGTATTACAGCACAAGCTGGAAGACCAAGAAAAAAGACAAAGAAAAAGAAGATATTCCCCAAGCCCTTGCACTAGTGGAGAACATACTATAGTCTGTTTTACTAAGGCTTCGGTACAACTCAAACTTACTCGTCTAGAAGAGAAAAGGGAAAAAGCAAACATCTGTCCACTATATCCCAACAGCCTTATCCACCATGTCCACCATATCCTAATGGCCACATCTAACACAGCATATCTAATACTACTCTGAGGCTCATACATTTTCCTCACTTGACCAACACATGCTGTCCCTCCCTCTAAACTTGGAACTCTGGGCTGGAGAGATGGCCCAGTGGCTAAAGGCACTTGCTTGCAAACCCTACCAGCTAGGGACTGAACCCAGGGCCTCATACAAGCTAGGCATGCACTTAACTTTGAGCCAGCAACACCCAGCTTTTACAAGAAATTTCTGATTTTGTGTTCTGTTACACACAAGAAGAACTTGGCGAAAATTACAGGTATATGCAAAGCTTAATCAACTTTTAATCACAAGTAGTAAAACCTTGTGTTTTAAAGAGTAAAAGTGAATGAAACTGAAAAAGAGATTATATAAACTGTACAAAAAAGAAAAAGAAAAATCTTGCCAATTATTCACCATCCACACATACTCAAAGGACAGGCTTAACTTTCTAAATCTGGATTTTTTTTTTTAACTTGTGTACCATCAAGGAAACTCGTATTTACTGCGTAACTACTGGGTGCCAAGGATAAAAGTATTGCCCTCACTTTAAGTTTAATGCATTATTTTGCAATAATGGGATTCCCCCCCCACCTTAAAACAGTAACTTTACTTAAAAACATCCTTCAAGAGCACTTTAAGAAAGTGCCTCTATTTGTGATTTCTGTAATGGTTTAAAAAAAAAAAAAAAAAAACGAGGGCTGAAGAGATGGCTTAGCGGTTGCGGCTGCCTGCAATGCAGAAGGACCCAAGTTCGATTCCCCCGGTGTCCATATAAAGCCAGATGCACAAGAGGGCGCATGTGTCTGGAGTTCATTTGCAGTGGCTGGAGGCCCTGGTGTGCCCATTCTCTCTTTGTCTGCCCCCCTCTCTCTCTCTAAGTAAATAAATAAAATATTTAAAAAAAGAAGCACTGATTAAACCAAGTTAATATGCACCAGGTTTGTTGTAGCAACTTGGGTTCTTGACAGCTCTAGACACCGTCTGTCGTCAGAAACCCGCCCTGTATACATACCTGTCGTCCTGCTGCAGAACAGCACAACCAACACGGGGTTATTCATGAACCGTCCTTTCAGCGACACCAACCACCTGCCCCTCGTATGTGTGGTTTGAATGTCTCACAATTGTGGGGACCGGGCGCTGGCTGAGGACTGAGGTTTCCTTCCTATTCAAGGAGACGGCCAGACCCCGAGGAAGGAAAACACTGAGAGGCTGGGTGCGGGGCTGGTCTTCCACCTCGAGGGCCCAGGAGCTTCTGGAACGTTCTGCGTCCGCCTCCCTTCTCTGCACAGCAGCCCTGGGCTCAAGGGCCAGCTCTCAGGGAGTCCTGGGAATGCAAGCTCAGGCGCTCACCTCCCCGACCAGGGCCGGGCTGTTCATTTCTTGGGGGAAATTTCTTGTTTTCTACCGTCACGGACACCGCCATGGCTTCCCACCGGCGCTGTCGTCCTCTGAGGCGGCAGGGCGCCCGCATCCCGTGAGGACGGAGGCCATCGACGATGGCGCCCCGAGAAGGCATGGCGGTGACCCGGAAGTTGCCCCACGACACGAACTAAGGCCAACATGGATGTGTCAACTGTGAAAAGTAGGGCGGGCAGTGGAGGCTATGGAGTGAGCCACTGCAGCGGCAACCCAGGCCGAGGCGGTGACAATGGCGCGGCAATGTCGGCCGCATGGTGACCCAGGCCACGGCAGTAATGGCGGCCGCTCGGTGACCCACGGTGGTAATGGCAGGCCCGCGGTGAGGCCATGGCGGTAATGGCCACCTTGCGGTGACTCAGGCCACAGTGGTAATGGCGCCCGCGGTGACAGAGGCCGTGGCGGTAATGGTGGCCGTGGGGTGACTCAGGCCACAGTGGTAATGGCGCCTGCGGTAATGGCGGCCATGCGGTGACTCAGGCCAGTGGTAATGGCGCCTGCGGTGGTGACAGGGGTCACTGCGGCGGTGACGGCGCCGGCGGCCATGCAGCAGTGGCGCCAGGCCAGGCCCAGCCCCGGGCCTCGGGTCCAAGGGTCACAGGCCCGGAGGGAAACCGGTCCAAACAGGCTGAGGGCGGTCAGGACAGGCCGGGACGGTCCACACCCACTGAGGGAGGAGGAGGCCGGCCTGAGGGGTCCCTGAGACCCTTCCTCGAGAAGCCCTTGAGGCGGGAGGAGGAAGGGCCGGGAGGCCTGTGGAATCATGGAAGCTGGCAGTAACGAGGTTTAAGACACGAGAGAAGAGAGAGAAAGCCGCGAGCCCGGCAAAGCCCCACGGAAAGCCAGATGCGCAAAGGGGCGCCTGCGCCTGCAGTTCGTTTGCAGTGGCTGGAGGCCCTGGTGCCCCCATATTCTCTCTCTCTCTCTCTCTCCCTTTCCCCCCTCTCTCTCCTGTGTGCAAATGAATTTAAAAAAAAAAAAACAGTACGTTTCTCGTCCTTTAAAGTGCTGTACCTGGTCCACCTTGCCACCTCTCTAACACACCGCATGGAACATGGGGTTCCTCTTTAGAGAGCCGCCATCCTTAACACGACCAAAGCTGGAGACGTGGGCGAACCATCATCCCAGATGGTTCTCAAGGAATTCCAGGGCTTGGGGAGATGGCCCCGCAGTTCAAGTCCTCAGACCATATGAAGCCAGATGCACAAAGTGGCCCAAGTCTCCGGAATCCGTCTGCAACGGCAAGAGGCCCTGGAAGAGCCATGCTGAACAATTTTTCTTTTTTGGTTTGTGAGTATGGAGTGCCAGGGCCTCCTGCCACTGCAGACAAACGAGACACACGCACCACGTTGTGTGTCTGGCTTTACATGGGCGCTGGGGAATCAAACCCAGGTCATCAAACTTTATAAGCAAATGCTTTTAACCACTGAGCCACCCCTCCAACCCAGTACCTTTTTTAAAAGGACTTACAAGAAGCAAAACCGTGCAAATACCTGTGTCAGACAGAGGCTGAGGCAGTGATCAGAGCAGCAGAGTCAATTGTGTTGGTAATGGTCACAGCCCAAGAGAAGACTTGAGATGTGTTCCCTGGAGAGGTTCTGAAATAACAAGCTTCCAAGACAGGTCTGACTTAAATTATCCAGGGATTGCTGTTGCTGGCAAATGAGAATCCTGACTGATCCACCAGGTCAGATAACATTTACTGCTCTTGGTCAAAGGCCACTAAGATTAACAGAACAAACAAGTGAAGAGCCTGAGTTGCTGAGAAAGACGTTATTGGCATTTTTAATCATTTCTTTAAAGAAATAACAGGAGGAAACCTCCCTATGATGTCTTCATGGTAAATATGACTTAGGCATACCTGAGTCTAACAAGTTGGATGATGGAGAGGCCAGCCTGGGCTACCGAAGTGAGACCCTCTTTCAACCAAAATAAAAAAAAAAAGGTTTGTTTTCCTCAATCCATTGAGAAGATATAGGATAGCTATTCCCTAAAAAAGCATCCATAGTTACTTATATTTGATGATTTCTTATTCTACCAAAAGCCCCTCTAAAAAACTTACTTTAAAAAATAAATTTTGGTGGTGCTTATGGGCCTTACCATGCTAGGCAAGAGCTCTACCACTGAGCTTCATGCCAATGCCCAAACTTAAGTTGTTGGGGTTTTGTTTGTTGTTTTTTTTGTTTTAAATCTTCCTGTTTATTCCTAAGGAAATGGTGAAACTATTCCACCAAGCTGGGCCAGTGAGGAGCATCAGGTGCTAGCCTGATAGAAAAATTTAAAAATAACCAGTGTGGATTGAAAATTATGGGTTTAAAACTGGAAATAAGCACTCATACTTTATCTTTAATTAGAATTGATATTTCTCCCACAGTAATCTCATTTTCGTCACTATGGATAATGCATTTGATTTCTCCTGGTCATGATAACTGAATTGTATGAAGGTCGGGTCGGTCCATATTAAATTTTCCTTTTAGTTTATTACCAACATTTATCAGTGTACTTTTTTTTGTTGTTTTTTGTTTTTTGAGGTAGGGTCTCGCTCTAGTCCAGGCTGACCTGGAATTCACTATGTAGTCTCAGGGTGGCCTTGAACTCATGGCGATCCTACCTCTGCCTCCCAAGTGCTGGGATTAAAGGCATGAACCACCATGCCTGGCCTCCAGTGTACTTTTTTTCAGTAAGATCCAAATTGTTACAAGAAGTCACATGGAAAATAAAAATTTGGCACATGAAAAAAATTCTTATGAACAGCAAAAAGCAGGATTCTGAGGGGGGGAAAAGAGCAACTCACAAGAAAACTTTTTTTAGCATGCAGGAGGGCAGGGGCTTAGAGAAAGAAACTTACAGGAAAGAGAATTTGTGCCCAAGTAGAATTCCTCATCCTAACCCTCATTTGATTTTCCGCTTTGTCCTAACATTACTGCTGAAAAGATAGCAATTGCACGAGTGGAAGTGCTTCAAACCTTTAGTTCAAGAATAAAGTTAGAGCAGAAAAAAGGAGTTTGGATCTCAAATAATCAAAGCAATTTTAAAATAGGAAAAATGGTTTTGGAAAAAGAAGATCACAATCTGAAAAATATAACCCAGAAAAATGTCCCAATTCAGAAATGACTTTTTTCTTTCTGTTTTGTTTAGGTTTTTTTCAAGGTAGAGTCTCACTCTAGTCCAGGCTGACCTGAAACTCACTCTGTAGCTCCAGGCTGGCCTTGAACTCATGGAGATTTTCCTACCTCAATATTCCAAGTGCTGGTATTAAAAGCATGGGCCACCACACCCAGCTGAATTGATCTTTCAACTAGTATCATCTACATAGTCTTCTTCTCTCCCGCATTTAAGGCTAGACAGACTGGTGAAACCTAGTCATACAAAGGAATCTTGGCTGTAAGCTAGAACTTGCAGAGTTAGGTCATCTGTATAAGGCCATCGAGCTTTAGACATTTCCTCTTCTGAGTATAATCATTCAAAACCAAAGATGCTGAACAGTCAAGCAGGCTGCGACCTGTCTGACCTACAGAAATGAGAGGCTCTTTCAGGCTATTTCAAACTAAGAGTGACTCATGGGGGGGCCCAAAAAAATCAAAAAATAAAGGCTGCTGCTAAATTCAGATCTTCTAAGTTGGGATTCCCTGGTCTCAACAGAGTAGCTGGGATGGAGGTTGGTGGCGAGCTTGCAGAGCTAAGGGCAGGCCTGGAACACATGACCCTGTAGAACATCACAACACTCACAAGACTCATGAGGTCAGGCAGGGCAGCGGGTGCTCTGGGAAACTAACCCTACAACTGGGGGAACACAATGTCACACAGCCATGCTGGGCTGGAGAGATGGCTCAGCAGTTAAGGCAGATCCACTGCAAAGCCTAAGAACCCAAGTTCAATTCCCCAGTACCCACATAAAGCCGGATGCACATGGTGGCCCGTGCATCTGGAGTTTGTTTGCACTGGCTACAGGCCCTGACAGGTCCATTCTCTATCTGCCTCTTTCTCTCTCATAAGTAACTAGATAAACATGCTGAAAAAAAAAAAAAAGCCATGCCAAGAAGGAAAATGCTCTCCAACACAGAGGTGAAGCCTGGCTAGCCTTCCCTGTCTTCATGGTGGGCTGCTTTTGTTTACTGGTTTTGCCTGTGTACAAAACTCCCAGGTAGACAGACATACAGACATAGCATCTACTTTTAATCTCAGACTTGCGGTCATGTGGAAGGAACCTTCATCTGACAGGCCTTGCTCTAGTCCCTTCACTTCTTGTTACTCAGAGAAAAAGAAAGGAACAGACCTAAG